>JAPKLY010001331.1:0-12371 GCA_026898435.1 Prunella vulgaris
TGTAGTAGGATTCACTCTGTATTTGCTTAGATCGATAGCTCTAATATATAGCATTGTTGTGTATTGCTAGAGCTATCTCAGTTGAAAACCAGAATACCAAACCACTCAGGGTGTGAGATTGGTTGGTTAGAAGGACTGGGACTTGTAAAACGCCCAGGGGTCAGTTCCTAAGAGAGGAAGTTGGCTACTCGTGTCCCTTGGCACGTAAAACCCAAGTACCTATCCTCAGGGTTTTGAGGATAGCTTCCTGTTAAATCAGGTCGTGGACGTAGGAGTTGGTTATCTCCGAACCACGTTAAAAAGACCCTTGTGTGCTGATTTACTGTTTTGTTCAGGATCATAATTGTCATCATAATAAACTGAACCCTATGCATTGATGTTATCTTCAGGAGTGAATCAATCATCCTGAATCTTTATACTGTGCACTCAGCCTTAACCACCAGTTTACTAAGCAAGTTCAGAGAAAATGTTTTCATAAACTAAAACGAGTAGAATCTAAGGGCTCACTTTCCGCACGTACTCTAGCTCACTGAGATAGTAGTCCAACTGACTCGCTTCCAAGCAGTCAGTAGGTTTGTTATCTCTACTGAGCTTCCGAGCACATTACTCACACTCAGCTTATCTGACTCGTTACTGAACTGTCCCTGCTGTCCCTGTGGACCTTCAGCATACTGAGTAATTCAGGAAATCCTGACTGAGAGTGTAAGAGCATTTTTCTGAGTCTTTCAGAAAAATCTGACATCAGTGTATTCCCCCCATACACTGATTGTACTCATTTCGGGACCAACAAGTGGTATCAGAGCAGTGGTTCAAAAGGCCACTGACTTTGTTTACCAACAGTTTCTGAGGAGAAACTTTTGGTGGTCTACTGAATAGATCTCGTTTCTGAAAATTGCATATCATGGCATCCGGTTCTAAATGCCTCGAAGGTAATCTTCCTGAATTCTCTATTGACAATTATGACTATTGGAAATTCAGGGTACTCGCACATCTCTATTCCATCCATGATCAGATGCCTCTGGTGATTGAGCAGGGTCTGATCAAGTTTATGAGGAATCTTCAGACGACCTGGCCTGTTGCTGGCAATGTTCCTGTTCCAGCCGCCGGAGATGAAGAAGTGGAGAGGTCCGCGCTTAATTCTGATCAAGTTAAGCAAATCGGACTGGATAATGTTGCCAAAAACATTATACTCCACACCATTTCTTACGAGAATTCGGTCAGGCTCATGCATCTGAGGACTGCAAAGGAGATCTGGGATGCTCTGAGAGAGATGAGTGAGGGATCAGAAAAGATCAAAGAGAACAAGAGAGATCTTGCAATTAGGAAGTTTGAAGCCTTCCGGATGTTAGAAGGAGAATCCATCGATCAGATGGAAGCTCGGTTCATTAAGATGATGAACGAGCTAGCAACCCTTGGGAAGGAGTTTCCCAAGAGGGAGGTGTCTTCTAAATCCTGAATTGTCTCCCTGAAAGATGGGACACAGGAGTGATCTTACTGAAGAACACTCAGGATCTTACCAACATTACTCACTCTCACCTATTCTCAGAGTTAAAGGCTCTGGAATTCGACCTCGATAGGAGGAAGAAGAAGGGTGTTGTCAGTGATGAAGTTAGTGAGGAGAAGACTCCTAAAAAGGAAAAGAGTGTGACTCTTAAAGCTACTCCTGAGCCTGAGGCTGGATCTAGCTCTAAGTCTCTGAAGGACATGAACAAGGATAAGCTAGCCTTGGAGTACAGCCTGATGGCGCGGCGTTTCGAGAAACTGAACTCTCGATTCGGAAGGTATAAAAAATTTTATACTGATAGCCGTGATCGCAGGTACTCCAGCCCCAGGAGATCGAGTCCCCGAAGAGAAGAAATGAGGGGTTCAGATTCCAGGAGGGATCGCAATGAGCCTGAGCGACGAAGAGATGAGAAGAGGAGAGATGATGAGCCCAGAAGATCCAGCTCCAAACCTGAATGATCATCAGGGAGCAGGAGGGAGTCATCAGATAAAAGGTACACTGACAAAAAGTTTGCTTCTGATGTAGATCAGTGTTACCACTGCAAGAAAACCGGACATTATCAGTATGATTGTCCGGAGCTCAGTGCTCGTGAGCGAGAGGATCGGAGAGCCAAGCGAGAGCTCAGGGCATCAGACCGGAGAGCATTGCTTGCTGAGGACTCCTCAGATTCAGATGGCCCAGGACGCCGGTCCCCTGAACTCTTCTCCGATGAGGAGTATGATGACCTCTGCCTGATGGCAGATGATGAGGTATGCTCTTCTGCCTCTTCTCCTAATCACGCACCTGAGCTTAGCTCAGATTCAGCAGGAGAACTCGACCTTCAGCTCGCCCTAGAGCAATTGATGGTTGACTTCTCAAGGCTGCAGGAGACTCATACTCACACAGTGGATATGAATGCGCAACTGAGTGGAGAGAACGATCGGCTAACTGAGTCTCTCAGAGTAAGAGATACTGAGGAAGCCCTCAGATTAGTACATCTTCAGGAAGAGCTACTTCATGCTCGGAACAAGCATGATGAAGCTCCACTAGAGGTAGAAAGACTGAAAGGTGTAATCAGCTCGCTGATTGAGACTCGTGATACTGATCTGTTCCTTGCTCTGGAACAACTGATGATTGAGCGAATTGCTCTTAGAGTGATGTTTGAAACTGAGTGGCAAGCTCGCCTTTGTGCTGAGCAAACTACTTGGAATCTTGAGCTTATGTCAAAAGAGAAAGCTCATGAAGAGTTGGTGCTTCAGTACACCACTGAAATTGAGGCCCTGAAAGAAACAAATGGGCATCTTGAGGTTAAGCTGAAGAAGTTATACACATCCACCCAAGTGGTTGATGAGTTAACAAGTTTCTCTCAGCTGACTGATGGTGCTAAAGCTGGGTTAGGCTATGAAGCCTCAAAAGACCCAAAGGGCAAGAAAAAGAGAGGTGCTTCAGGGAGCAACTCTCAGAAGAAGTTTGTCCCTGCCCTAACTGATGACAAGAGCTTAAGTGTTGCTCGTCAGGACAAAGGCAAAGGCAAGGAGAAAATGCCTGCTGAAACTGTCAGGCAAAGGACTGAGGAACCAAGGTCAAAACCTAAGGGAAAGGCCAAGTCTCCTCATCCTGAGTCAAGGAAGACAGATCAAGGAAACTCCAAGGCTCATCCTAGGAATCCTCAATCTAAGAAGAACTCTGTTCCTAGCACTTCTCAGGCCCAGCCTAGAAATGCTCAGAGCGGAAGGAACTCAGGACAGAGGAGGCCTCAGGCAAAGCCAAGGACTACTAAGGTCCAGACTCCTCAGACAGGGCACAGAGCCCATCAGGAGCGTCCCAATCCTCAAAGGAGAAGGACAAACCAGGTGACCTCTGAAAGGCAACGGAGACCTGACTCCGGTAACACTCAGGCCAGACCTCAAGTGCCAAGAGGTCAGGCCCGAGCCACTCCTTCTCGGGATCAAACTCAGCTCAATGCACCCAGGCCAAGGAGGAACAGGAGGCCCACCCCCAGGAATCAATATAGGGCTCCTAAACCTCAGGCTGACACCCATACACCTTCAACTTCCCAGGTACAAAGGAAGAAGACTGTGTATGTTGATGTTTCAGGGAGACAGGTTTACACTTCTGATGCTATCAGAATTGTTAAAAAAAGCTGGATCCCGAAGGGTATGGCTGACTCAGTAGGACCCAATACGAGATGGGTACCTGAGGCCTGATTCTTTTTAGGTCGCTGCGGGCTACAAGAAGAGGAAGGAGGATCTGATGGATTGGTACTTGCACTCAGGATGTTCCAGGCACATGACCGGATTTCGTGATCTCCTTCAGGATTATGTAGCTCAAGAAGGCCCGCAGGTAACCTTTGGTGATAACTCTAAGGGTTTCACCAGAGGATTCGGAACCCTTGTTATTGGCTCTGTCCGTGTACTGAATGTATCATATGTTGAGGGACTGAGACATAACTTACTCTAGGTTAGTCAGTTTTGTGACCGAGGATATAGTGTAGAATTTACATCTAACATGTGTCTTGTGAAGGACAAATCTACACTACATGTTCTGATTACATGTATCAGGAGGGGCAATGTATATTTTGCTGATTTCAAGAGCAGTCCTCCTGAAACTTGTTTGGTTGCTAAGAGCTCCTCTGAGCTCAGTTGGCTTTGGCATAAACGCTTGAGTCACTTAAACTTAAAGATTATTAACAAAATTTCTAGACTCTCACTTGTAGATGGTCTACCCAATGAAGTTTTTAGCAAAGACCACGTGTGCGGAGCATGTCAGGAAGGCAAGCAAACCAAAGCTTCATTCAAAGTGAAAGAAGCCTTCTCAACTGACAGAGTGCTTCAGCTTCTGCACATGGATCTCTTTGGTCCAGTTACTCCTGTCAGCATAAATGGTAGGAAATATACTCTTGTTGTTGTTGATGATTATTCCAGGTATACATGGGTTATTTTCTTGCTGAACAAAAAGGAGACTCAGGTCAAGCTTCCAGAGTTACTCAAGCAATTGAATACTGAATAGGGTCAGAGCATAGTCAGGATCCGATCAGATCGAGGAACTGAGTTTATAAACTTTATTATAACTGACTTTTGTACTAACCATGGTATAGCTCATGAGACTTCTGCACCCAGGACCCCTCAGCAGAATGGGGTAGCTGAAAGAAGAAATCGGACCCTGAAGGAAGCTGCCAGGACCATGTTGGCTGAGTCGGGATTGCGAAAGAAGTACTGGGCTAAAGCAATCAACACTGCTTGCTACACTCAGAACCGATCTATGCTGAACAAACAACATGCTCAGACACCTTATGAAACTTGGAACAAGAGGAAGCCTCGCATCTCTTATTTCCATATTTTTGGTGTAAGTGTTTCATCCTGAACAATGGGAAAGACCAGCTGAAAGCCTTTGATAGTAAATCTGATGAGGGAGTTTTCTTAGGATACTCCTCAGTCCGTAAAGCCTTCAGGGTGTATAACTATCGGACCCTTTGTGTGGAGGAAACACCTCATGTTGTGTTTGATGAGACTGCATCAGTGCATAGGAAACAGGTTCTGAATCCTGACACTGAGGGGATTATCAAGAGGATAACAAGACTGAGTCTGAAGAATCCTGAATTCAAGATCAAGCTTGTCAGTGCTCCCAAGGGATGTGATGATGATGATCAGGATGGACCTCAGGCCAACCCTCAGCTAGCCCCAGCCCCAGAGAATGTTGAGTCTCAGACGGAGGCACAGACTCAACCTGAGGTACGTACTGTCGGTGATGATACCTCTGCACCTGAGACAGTTACTGACTCCAACACTATAGGGGGAAACAATGTCCCTGATATTGGTCAACCCTCACGAAATGACTCAGTATCCCCTGTTCTTCCTCGTTCCTGTTCTTTACCTATTATTGTCGAGACTAATGTTTCAGGATCAGGCGAGGGAACGTCAGCAGCTCCTAGTGCTCCCGTCAGCAGGAGGCGGTGGCTAGATGATCACTCATTGGCTGATATCATAGGTGATATCATTGAGGGGGTCAGGACTAGGTTGTCCTTTGGTGAGAGCGCTATGTTTTGCTGCTTCCTGAGTGATCAGGAACCTAAGAGCATAGAAGAAGCTCTTGCTGATCCCAACTGGATCCTAGCCATGCAGGATGAGCTCAATCAGTTTGAGCGGAATCAGGTTTGGGAGTTAGTTGAGAGACCTAGGCGTCAACATGTCATTGGCACCAAGTGGGTCTTTAAGAACAAGAGGGATGAGAAGAATGTTGTGGTCAGGAATAAGGTCAGACTAGTAGGAAAGGGTTACTCTCAGGCCGAAGGAATCGACTATGATGAGACCTTTGCTCTGGTTGAAAGGTTGGAAGTAATCAGGTTGTTTCTGGCATATGCAACATTCAAGAAATTTAAAGTGTATCAGATGGATGTAAAGAGTGCTTTTCTGAATGGTGTACTAAACGAGGAGGTCTATGTGGAACAACCTCCAGGTTTCGAAATTGGAAATAAGGTATATCACCTGAAGAAAGCTCTTTATGGCCTGAAGCAAGCTCCGAGAGCTTGGTATGATACATTATCCCAATTCCTGATAGACCACGGGTTCGTAAAAGGAACAGTGGACAGGACCCTCTTCCGGATATCCGAAGGGGAGGACATTCTTTTGGTTCAGATTTATGTGGATGACATAATTTTTGGATCTCCTAATCTGAAGCTTTGTGAGAAATTCTCCAAGCTGATGACTGGGAAATTTGAGATGTCAATGATGGGAGAAATGAATTTCTTTCTGGGTCTCCAAGTCAGGCAAACTGACTCCGAAATCTTCATAAATCAGTCCAAGTATGTGAGGGACTTGATTCAGAAATTCGGAGTTCAGTCCAGCAAAGTCTCACGTATTCCCATGAACATAAATGAGAAGCTGGATCCTGACAAAGAAGGAGTCTCAGTAAATCAGACTGAATATAGGGCACTGATAGGATCCTTATTGCATCTGACTGCTAGTCGTCCTGACATCACTTATCCAGTTGGAGTTTGTGCAAGGTATCAGTCTGATCCAAAGAAGAGTCATCTAGAGAGTGCCAAAAAGATACTGAAATACCTGAGAGGTAAAGTAAATCTAGGACTTTGGTATCCCTCTGATGACAACCTAGAACTGACTGGCTATTCAGATGCAGATTATGGAGGCTGTAGGCTTGATAGGAAATCAACTACAGGCACATGTCAGTTTCTAGGGAGTAAGCTGATCTCTTGGTTTTCTAAGATGCAAACCAGTGTTGCAACGTCTACTACTGAGCTGAGTATATGGCGGCAGGCAGTTGTTGTTCTCAGATCCTTTGGCTGAAACAGCAACTGAGAGACTACCAAGTTGAGGCCACTGAAGTCCCAATTTATTGTGACAATAATAGTGCCATTGCCATATCCCAAAACCCAGTCTTACACACAAGGTGTAAGCATGTAGACATCAGGCATCACTTTATCATAGATCATGTTGAGAAGAAGGACATCAGAATGGAGAGAGTCCCTACTGATAAGCAGAGAGCTGACATACTGACTAAGGATTTGCCTGAAACCAGATTTGTTGAGCTATCAGTAGAATTAGGACTCCTTGACCCAGGCTTAGGAGATTCAATCTGAATCTCTGATCAGAATGCTCAAGGTCAGGGGGAATGACTAATATGGACTCAGGATGAAGGAATCTCAGAGAGATTGTGAATGGTTGTAGGGGGAACATTCAATATGAAAAGGATGATCAGTATAGACTGACTAAGATTCAAGACACTGAACTCAGGACTTGTCATCCTGATAGGTCACTTGTGGTATCAGTCAGAATACAAATCTGACTGACTGGTATGTTTCCTGATTTTTGTCTAGTCATCAGATCTTGCGTGCATCTTCCTTGATAATGTTTGTTGTATTGTCAAATCAATTTAATTTGTCTTTTAATCCCAGCCATTCATTTAATATTCGGTTATTATTTAATACAATTTATTTGAATTAAATACGGACATGCTCTAATGTGCATTTAATGCACTATGGGCGGGAACAGTTTTCGATAAAGTTTGACCTGTTACTTTTGAAAACCGAAAAGGCTCCATGCATTTCACTTTTTGATCTTGACCATTGAATCTCATAAGTCATTATTTTCTGAGCCATCCGATTAAAACAGAAATTTTGTATAAATAAGGGAAGTGCTCGTCGTTGCAACCTTTATGCACCCAAATCTTTTCCTAATATATTTTCTCTGAATTTTCTTCAAAATCTCGAACTTAATCCATGGCGTCTCCTTCGGTGGACTCATTCTTTGGGAATGTCTTCCATCTCAGGAATGAGATCCACTACGAGCCCTTTGGGGATTTTTCTTCTAACCACCCCGATATCTTGCCTGTGAAAGAATTATATGAAAATGCAGGTCTTCTGCAGTTTATCACAGCAAGACCCCAGAGACTCCACCCCAGACTTATTGTTGCCTTCTACCTCAAGATGGCGCAGAATAAAGATTCCCAGGAGTGGGAGACTTGCATTCCATTGTCTTCCTGTGTGAAGGGGAAGGATGGAGAAGAGAAAATGACCAGGAGGTGGGTCACTCTCAACATCAGGGAGAAGATTAAGGAGGTTTTTAATCTTTCCCGCTCTGGACGAAGCCCGGTTGATTACGGGTTTGGGAACGAGAAGGACTTTCTCCAGTCTCTCTGCGATGGAGATGTCATCCTGAGGTCGGGTCTCAACAAATCAGTCCTGAGGACTGAGAATCATCACTTCTTCGACCTGACAAGTCAGGGAGTGATGGGGATTGCCGGAGGATTGGATCAGATCTCCAGACTAAAGCTTTATACGATGATGGCAATCTCTGACGCATCAGTGCACAATTTTCACTGGGAGGATTACTTCCTTCAATTGCTGATAGCTGAGACCAGCAAAATCAAGTATTCTTCGGAGGGACAGGTGACGTTCGAGGCCAAAGTGCACTTTGGCGCCAAGATCTCACTGATTTTGGAAACCCTGGATCTCGGGGACGTTGATCAGGCCCAGTCGCTCGAGATTCCAGCGAAGATTGACCTCTTCAGGGCTTACTCCGGTGATGCTGGCGCAAAAAGGAGACCAAAAACTCTGAAGAAGAAGGCTCAGGCGGGCACGACTAAAGGAGTCAAGGCTCAGGCGAGCAAATCTTCAGAGATTTCCATTCAAAAACCAGCGGAGGACAAACCCAAACCTTCTAGACCCAAGCAACAGAAACTGAAATTTCTTTATTCAGGGTCAGCAGAGCGAGAGAAGAAACTCGTGGAAGAGAGAGTTGCTGAAGAAGCTGTTCAGCATGCAACTCCGGAGAAGGAACCGGCTCAGGCCGCTCTTGACATTGCTCCCATTACTTCTATTCCAGACGTTGCATCCCCTGATCCTGATCAACTGATTCTCAACATCGCCTCAATCTATCAGAGTTTGGAGAAGGATCAGGATGAACCTGCTCAGGAAGGAGGAGTTGAGCAGGAGGCTGCTGAACCAGTTCAGGCTGAAGCCCCATGGCCATTCCCTGCGCCTGATGAGAACACATTGCCCGATTTTGAGATTGTGGCAAGGGGAACTGCTGTGGATATGGTGGAGAGGAGGTTTCGTGATCTCTCAGACGCTCAGAAAGAGGCAGTTGTGCAACTTCGCACCGACGCCATGATCAGGAGTGCCACTTGGCCTGAATTGAGTCAGCTCGGGGAGTTGAGAGGATGGGAGAAAATAGCTGAAACTGAAGCTGCTCTCTTTGATCACTTCAACATGAATTCTTTAGATCACCTGATCAAGATGGTAGACTTCATCCGAACTATTAGACGCATCTACCTCGAACCAGAGCCTGAAAGAGTTGAGGAGAAGAAGGAAGAGGAGAAGGAAGAGATTGTGATTGCTGAAGACATTCAGCAAGGTGGCACTGAAGGAGTTAGTGCACCGGCCGATGAAGCAATCCTGGGACCCGGGACTGCGGAGGCTTCAGGAGAGGGTCCACCAGGTCTGATCCGAGTCAGAGGAAAATGGATCACTCCCGAGGCACTATATGTTCAGAACTCCTCACGAGCTCTTGCCAATCTTCACAGAAGGGTAATCCTCATCGAGAGAAAAACTAGTAGGGTTGGTTCAAATTATGAAGTGCTGAACAAGAAGATGAATAGACTGGATCGTGACCTTAATGAGATGGGGACTGACATGAATGCTGTCATTGATCTTCTTGGAGAAGTCAGAAATCAACACTCAGTAGATCTCACTGTTATCTCTGAGCAAGCAAAAGGGGTCATTCAAAGCTGCAATCAAATGGTCTCTGATGCGCAAACTCAGCAGGAGAACAAACTTGCGACTTTTCTTGATCAACAACTGCCTGAAAGAATTGATCAATTGATTGATGAAAAGTTGGCCAAGCTGAAGGCTGAACTGAAGGATGAGCTGCTGAGTGAGATGTCTGAACAGGAGAAGGCTGAAATTGCTACTGCCCTGAACAATCGTATGATGAGTTTTGAAGGACTGCTAAAAGATGAGCACAATTCAGTCGTCGACAAGCTAAGTGTTGGCCTGAGAGGGATGGCCGGGAAGATTGGGCAACTGAAGGGCAAGCAAACTGAGATGGACAGTCAGTTCACATTATTGGCGGAGTCAGTAAACGAGGTTGTCAAACGAATCAATGACGATGATGCCAAAAAGGGGGAAGAAGGGAAGAAGCAAATTGCTACCACTGGTAAAGCTAAGAAGAAAATCTTCCCCCCTGAACTGAAAGCTGCTGAAAGGAAGAGGACTAGATCCGCAGCTGCCATCGAAGCTGCTGAAGGTTCAAATCCGAAAAGATTAAGGCCCTCTGAAGATCCTGCTTTGGAACCTTTGTATAAGGAGATGGAGGAACAAATGCAACATGGGTTAACCACTCAGAAGAAAATGGTGATGACTGAAGCTGAAAAGATAGAGAAGATGAAGGAGATATCGCTCCTCAGTCAGATCCAACGCTTGAAAGAGTCCAATGAGTATCTGACTTCGCAGGTTCAGAAGAAGAAATCTGTGACTTCTGGATCTCGGATGAAGACTCAGAGGAAAATGGTGGTTAGTTCAGATCAAGGCCCTCCTCCACTTCAGTTTGTGGAAGACTTCATTCTTATAGAGATGTTGGAGGTATGGATTCCGATCCGGAATAGGTGGGCCTACCTATTCTACGTGGTGGGGTTATGGGACGATCTATCTGAAGAAAAAGACGTCATACTCCATCACTGGATGGCACAGGAGCACCCTGATCTTTGGGTTGAAATAATCAGACACGCTGACACTGAAGGTGTAGAGATTGCTCCTTCGAAATTCATAAAGTATCCTCCTCCACTCTTCAGGAACTCCAAACAACTAGACCGGAAAGCGATATCAGAAGAAATTGTCAGAGTAAGATGCACTGCCGGGGCTGTTGGTGATCGGAACAGGATGAAGCAGGTCCTGAACCGAGTCTTGGAGATGTATGAGATTCCTCTAGCTGCTTGGAATAAGGATGAAGACTAGATCAGGAGCTAGTTGATTCAGGAATTGTAATAGCTTCAGGATACTTGTAATTCTCATATCAATCAATGAAGTTTTTTTTTTTTCCTGAGTACAACTTCTTGTTGACTCCTGAATTTACTTTTCTGAATCCTTATCAAGAACTGTACTAACCCATTCCTTATTTTCATCTTATAGACTAAGTACCTAGTTTGTCAGGTGGTACTGAGTTGTTCTCACTGACTAAGTCAGTTGATTGTATAGATGAATAGGAATTTGCTTAAGGGTTTTGGCATCATCAAAAAAGGGGAAATTGTTGGGACAATCTGAGTATTTTGATTAGATCCCAAAACCCCTGATGAATCTGCCTAAGTACAGCTGTTCAGGATAAAATAGTTCAGGATAGTTAGGTTAAAAATTCAGTACAGAAGGAACTTGCTGAAGACTGAAGAATATTGGAGTCGACCCAATTTACTGAAGTCTGAAGTATAATCCATCCTGAAGGACTCAGTCAGTCTTGCTGAAGATTGCCTGGGTCTGAAGCTGAAGATGGAAGCCTGATGATCCGTCCTGAAGTCAATCCTGAAGTACCATCGGCTGATGTTTCTACTAAGTACACTAAGCATACTCAAGACATAACTTAGTCAGTGAAGAGTAAGTGTAATCTATCAGGCTGTGCTGAATGCACTTAAGACCTGACTTAGGCCTTGGTTCAGTTTATCTGAACCATATAAGTCCAAAGTAAAAAGGTTACACATACTAGGCTGAATAATCTATCAGGCTGTGCTGAAGACACATAAGACCTGACTCGGACAGAAGTTCAGATCACCTGAACCATGTAAGTCCAAGGCATAAAGGTTATTTATGCTATGGGACAAGAGACAAAGAGAATGTCAGTAAGACTCTAATGAAGACAAACATTCAGACAGAGTTATTATCAAGAGACTCAGAGTATTGAATGTACAAGGAAGGACAAATGTCTGAAAGACAACTAGCCGTTAGAACGGAGAGCCAATGATCTTTCGACACGTATGTACGGAGTCTGCGCAGCATTTAATGCGGCATTTAATGTGTCTCAAAGTTGCAGGCGATGGGACAGACTTGCCAGAATAAGCATGGCGGTTAGGTCAAACAGTATTTCTAGCCTGCAACCACCCCAAAATAGGAAAGATTTGATTAGATCTCCTCCAACGGTTCTATTTTGAATCTTGCCTATAAATATGGAGAGCCTTGCACCCATTCAAGGTTAACGGGAAATTTCCAAGAGAAAACTCTCAAGAATCCTAGCTCTCAAAGCATACTATAAGCTACACTCTGCAATTAAATTTCCCTAGTGGTGTAGTAAGATTCACTCTGTATTTGCTTAGATCGATAGCTCTAATATTTAGCATTGTTGTGTATTGCTAGAGCTATCTCAGTTGGAAACCAGAATACCAAACCACT
>JAPKLY010001331.1:12381-49441 GCA_026898435.1 Prunella vulgaris
AAATCCTGACTGAGAGTGTAAGAGCATTTTTCTGAGTCTTTCAGAAATATCTGACATCAGTGTATTCCCCCCCATACACTGATTGTACTCGTTTCGGGACCTACAGGAACCATAGTAGGATTACTTCCATGTACACTTCACACTTGCTCACTTCTTTGAGGTGATAGTTAGGATTTACTTTGCTTTGTCATAGTAGATAGAATCATTGATGGTTTTCTTGCTTTCCTAGCTATTAGCCTTTTGTAGACATTCAATGGTTGATTGATATCGCATCGTTTCCCTGTGTTCGATATTTAACTTGGTTAACTTGCCACAACAACAACAACCACGTTCACTTGCGTGGAAATCATACACGATTTTGGCAAACAAGTTTTTGGCGCCGCTGCCGGGGAAATTCCTGGAAATTCTTGCAAGATTTTGTGAAAGAAAGATGGATCGATACAACTACTCTTCCTACCATCCACCAAATAATCAACCTTCTACATCATATTCTTACCATCCTTACACCTACCAAAATGAAAGAACTTACCAACCCCATCATACATCAATTAACTCTATGCCTTCTACATCCTACCATCAAGGAAATTCTACGTATATTGACGAAACACTCCATCTTATACTCGAAAAGCTAGACAACATAAGAAGTGAAGGATATCGGCATATAGAGGCAACAAATCAAAAGTTTGATGCAATTTGTCGAGATCAAGGAGCTAGAATAAAAAGCTTGGAGGTGAAAGTGGAGGAAATATCAAGAAAAAGTGGACAAAGGGCTCGTGAATGCAAGTCCTATTTGATTGAAGCTGAATTGAGAGAAGGGTGTAATGCTATCGAGTTAAGAAGTGGAAAGAGATTTGAAGGACCTAGTGCTCCTATTTGTTGTGAGGATGAAGAAAAGGGGGTAGAAAAGGAGAAGATTGATGATATGGATGAGAGAATTGATATGGAATACTCTATTCCAATAGGTGAAAAAGAAGAGGAAAGAAAGGTGGAAGAAGGGTTATTAGAAGAAGAAGAAAAGGGTGGAAGTGAAAAAGAGGAAGCATATGTTCCTAAGTGGAAGAGAGTTAGAGAAGAGAAGGAAAAGAAGAATAAAGTGGAAGTTGATGAATGGGGGGTGCCAAAGACGGTAGTGCCCATTCCATATCCCCAAAGGTTTGCCAAGAAGAAGCTTGATGACAAGTTCAACAAGTTCCTTGAGGTTTTCAAAAAGCTCTATATAAATATTCCTTTTTATGAAGCCTTGGAACAAATGCCAAGTTATGCAAAGTTTATGAAAGATCTCTTAGCCAAGAGAAGAAGAGTGGAGGGTGTGGAAATGGTAAAATTGACTAAAGAGAGTAGTGATGCTTTGACAAGAAAGCTACCTCAAAAAGAGAAAAATTCAGGATGCTTCACAATTATTTGTGACATGGGAAATGGAGTAGTACACAAAGTCTTATGTGACTTAGGAGCAAGTATCAATTTGATTCCACTCTCGATCTTCAAAAGCCTAAATCAAGGTCACTTGAAAGGAACATCCACTACTCTTCAATTGGCGGATGGCTCAACCACCATTCCTAATGGCTTTATAGAGGATGTACTTGTGAGAATTAAAGATTTCACATTCCCAGCGGACTTCTATGTTCTTGATATGGAAGAAGACAAAGATATTCCTCTTATTCTAGGAAGACCTTTCTTGGCTACAGCTCGAGCGGTTATTGATGTTTATAATGGAGAGTTAACTTTGAAGCTTGGAGGGGATGAACTTCACTTTTCTGTCCAAGATGCTATGAAGCATCCAAAGGAGAATTCCTCTTGCAACTCTATTGATGTTGTAGAGCTTTGTATACAAGAAGCTTTTGAAAATGCGGAAATTCCTTTCCTTACTTCTAATTATGAGATTTCTAACTATAATGAAGTTAAAGAAGGTGATTGTTTTGTTGTTGATGATGTAGGTAATGAACATGAAAGAGCAATGAACACTCGAGAAAAGGAGATGCTCTTAGAAATCAAGGAGGGTGAAATAGCAAGCAAGGAAAAGGAAGAGGAAGCTAGGATTGCATTAAAGTCATTGCCCGATCACCTCAAGTACGCATATCTTGATGAAAACGAGAGGAATCCGGTAATCGTATCTTCTTCTCTTCAAGGTGATGAACTTGAAAAATTGCTTGTTATGCTTAGGAAACATAAATTGGCTATAGGTTGGACGGTGGATGATCTTAAGCGTGTAAATCCTTCTTTATGCATGCATAGAATACGTCTAGAAGAAAATGCTAAGCCATTAGTTCAACCACAAATAAGAGTGAATCCTATAATATAAGAAGTCATTAAGAAAGAAGTGTTAAAATTGCTTGGAGCGAATATGATCTTCCCAATTAGTGATAGCCCTTGGGTGTCACCCTTGCATGTAGTATCTAAGAAAGGCGAAATGACTATCATAAAAACTGAGAATAATGAAGTAATTGCTACAAGGGTGGCCACGGGTTGGCGTGTTTGTGTTGATTATGGGGAATTGAACAAGGCTACTTGTAAGGATCACTTTCCTTTGCCATTTATGGACCAAATGTTGGATAGATTATGTGGATATCGATACTATTGCTTCCTCGATGGTTATTCCAGTTACAATCAAATCATGATTGCAGCGGAAGACCAAGAGAAGACTACTTTCACATGTACCTATGGAACGTATGCTTGGAGACGCATGCCTTTTGGGCTATGCAATGCTCCAGCTACATTTCAAAGGTTAATGATGTAGATATTCCATGGGTTAATTCAGCAAATTATGGAAGTGTTTATGGACGATTTCAGTGTTTTTGGAAATACTTATGATGTTTGTTTGTCCAATCTTGAGAAGGTGCTAATTAGATGTGAAGAGGCAAATTTGGTGCTCAATTGGGAGAAGTGCCACTTTATGGTAAGTGAAGGTGTTGTTCTTGGACATCACATCTCCTCTAGTGGGCTACAAGTGGATCGTGCCAAGGTAGTAGCTATTAAAAAGTTGCCTCCACCTATAAATGAGAAGGGAGTAAGATCTTTCTTGGGACATGCCGGATTCTATAGGATATTTATCAAAGATTTTTCTAAATTGTCAAAACCATTGTCTCGATTATTGGAGAAAGATGTTCCTTTTAAGTTTGACGATGTTTGCTTGAATTCTTTTAGGCTGTTGAAAGAAGCCTTGGTGAGTGCACCGGTCTTGATCACTCCAAATTGGGAAGAACCTTTCGTACTTATGTGTGATTCAAGCGACTATGCCATGGGAGTGGTGCTAGGGCAATTAAGAGAAAGAAGATTTCATGCAATCTACTACGTTTCAAAGACCTTTTCAGCTACTCAATTAAATTACACCACTACCGAGAGGGAGCTTTTGGCCATTGTATATGCCGTGGAGAAATTTCGTCCATATCTTGTGGGGACGAAAAATATTGTGTATACGGACCACTCGGCTATCAAGTTTTTGATGAAGAAGAAGGATTCTAAACCTAGGTTGATTAGGTGGGTGCTACTTCTACAAGAGTTCGATTTGGAGATTAGGGATAAGAAGGGAAGCAAAAATGTGATTGCCGACCATTTGTCAAGACTAGTGAGGGGAGATGAAGCTTTGGAAGAAAAAGAAGAGATACTTGAGAGTTTTCCCGATGAGCATATCTTTAGTATTGAAGAGGAGAGACTTTGGAAGATGGAGGATGAGGCTCCATGGTATGCCGACTTTGCTAACTTCTTAGCAAGTGGGGCAACTCCTTATGGAATCAATTCAAATGCAAGGAAACAGTTTTACAAAGAGGTACGTCGTTATATTTGGGATGGTCCATATTTGTATCGTCGTTGTGCCGATTCCATGATTAGGAGATGTATTCCGGATGAAGAAATTGAAAGTGTGCTTACACATTGCCATTCTTTGCCTTGTGGAGGACATTTTGGGTCCATTAAGATGGCTCAAAAGGTATTTCAATGTGGTTTTTATTGGCCTTCGGTTTTCAAGGATTATCATATGTTTGTTGCTCGATGTGATCGATGCCAACGAGTTAGGGGGTTGTCAAGACGAGATGAGATGCCCTTGAATATTTTTCAGGAGGTAGAGGTTTTTTATGTATGGGGCATTGACTTTATGGGACCCTTCCCATCTTCTCATGGTTATTTGTATATTCTTTTGGCGGTGGATTATGTTTCGAAGTGGGTGGAAGCAATTCCCATGAAATTCAATGATGCAAGAGTGGTTATGGAGTTCTTAAGGAAGAATATCTTTGCTAGATTTGGTGTGCCGAGGTCATTGATTAGTGATGGGGGTACTCACTTTGTGAATAGAGCGTTGGGGAATCTACTAGTAAAGTACGATGTGAAGCATAAGATTTCCACGGCCTATCACCCCCAAACTAATGGATTGGCGGAAGTGTCAAATCGCCAAATAAAGCTTATCCTAGAGAAGACCGTGAGCTCTAATAGGAAAGATTGGGCACTTAAGTTGGATGATGCATTATGGGCTTATGGTACGGCCTTTAAGACTCCGTTGAACCTTTCTCCTTACCAACTTGTATATGGTAAGCCTTGTCATTTGCCCATTGAGCTTGAACACAAAGCGTATTGGACCATTAAGAAGTTGAATTTTGATGAGAAAGCATGTGGGGAGAAAAGGCATCTTCAATTGTTGGAGTTAGATGAATTTAGAGATGAGGCGTACGAAAATGCTAAGATTTTCAAGGAAAAGACTAAGAAATGGCATGATGCAAACATAAAAGAGAAGTCATTCAAAGTGCTCGATCAAGTACTTTTGTTCAATTCAAGGTTGAAGTTGTTCCCCGGGAAATTAAAGTCGAAATGGAGTGGGCCCTTTACAATTTCAAATTGCTTTGCAAGTGGATGGTATGAATTGATGAATGATAAATGGGAACGCTTCTACGCTAATGGTCATCGTTTGAAACTTTACCATAATTCCATGCCACGAGAGGGAACAAACTATGTGAGGCTATGTGATGTTGAGCCACTATGATTTGAGCTTAAGAGTCGTTCAGCTAGGGGACGTTAAATCCAAGCGCTAGATGGGAGGCAACCCATCCTTGTGGTGTATTTTGTAGTTTCTATTGTTGATAATGTAGTTAATTGTGTTTTGTATGTGTAGGTGCTTATTGTCCAAGGGAGTGCTTTCATAATATCATTGCTCCAAGGGTGAGGTATTGTTTCCTTTCTCCTTGTGAAATACTTGGCCTAGCCAAGTTTGGGGGTGTTCTCTTGGTATTTGTTCTTGTGATGGATTATTGATGAATTTGATCTTAGGATTTACGATGCTTTTATGGAGTGTGCTTAATTCTTATGCATTGCTTGATATTGTCTTCACTCTTTTGCCAAACTTTTTAGACTTATGGTCCAAAAAAGTTTGGGGGGGTGTGATCGTTTTGCCATTTTCTTCGCAATGCTATTCTTATATTGATTTTGTAGTGCTTTTATGATGTCTTAACCATATGCTTAGGATAAGGCTTGTTTTGCTTGTTGATTTTTTTGGCTATATTGTTGCTAGTTTAGAGTAGTGTGGCATGAGATATGTCTATTATTGTGTGAATGAGTAGAAAGTTTATGTTGGATGTAGTAGAGTTATGGTTTGATTCTTGTCTTGTCTTTTGTGCTATGGATTTAATGATACTTGAGATTTTGATGAAATGAGCATTTTGATATGAAGATGAGTCATGATCACCCTATACCCGTGAGGTTTTGAGCTTTTGATGCCCGTTTCAATCTTGAACGGATGATTTTTCTTGATGTGAGTTCCACACATGTACATTATACTCTAGAACTTGGCTTTAATCTTGTTTAAGGCTACATTAGACATTGATTTCACATGATATGATTTGAGGCCATCTTTGATCTATATTGAGCTACTTTGCCATATGAGCCTACCTTGATATTATTATCCATTGCTAACTATTTTGTGCCTTTAGACCTTTCCTTTGGCTAACCACACTTTAAGCCATTTTCCTTCCTTTTTGGAACTCTCTTGTCCCAATGATTAGTAGAGTGAAAAGAAGGAAGGAAGATTGGTGATATGATGAAGAACATGGTGGCCTAACGTGGAAGATATGAAGAATTTCATGCATGGATTGAAATTTTTTGAAAAAAAGGCAAGAGCTAGCAAAGCATGAGAAAAAAGTTGACTTTTGTTGAAAATATGGTCAAGTTGACCTTTGTTGTGAGTTTGGCTAAAGTTGCAAAGAAGGGAAGAATGATCTTGAAGTGTGATTTTGAAGAGCATGAAGAATGTGCACAATTGCATGAAGATGTGAATGACTATTACTTGATTCCTTCTATGCTTTACTAATCATATTTAGTCACTCTAATCCATATCTATCCTTCCCTACAAAAGAGCCAACATTACAACCTTATGAAAGTCTTCAATGATGTGTGAATGATTTGTCATTTCAAGTGGTGGAGAATTTGAGACTTGACCCAAGCTTATGGTAGTATTTGTATCATTGTGTGAAGATTGAGAGAACCTCAAACACTTGAGAGATGAGTTATACACTTCTATGTGAGGATCATGACTTGTTGATTTGACAATTTGTTCATTGATTCAATTTTGATTGTTGATTTGATGAAATTGCATTTTAGACTTGTTTGATATTGAGCTATGATTCTATGGCATTTGATTGTGTGCTTGATGCTTCATACATACAATTATTCCCCTATTTTATCCCTTCGTTGCTCTAGGACGAGCAACAATCTAGTTTGGGGGTGTGATTAGGATCTTAATTGCATGTTTTTGCATCCATTTCTCTATGGTTTTGATGTGCTTATGTTCCTATTTGACCCTAATTTGGTATAAATTGTGCTATTAACCATTTCGTGGCAAGAAAATGTGTTTTGTAGTGAAAACGAGCAAAAACCGGCAAAAGACGAGCAAGTTCGGAAAAGTTCAGAAAATGTGAGTTGATCCAATGAAGACAAATGATATACCATGTCGAAGAGTTCGAAGAGAGGGTCGCAACGGAAAAAGAATCGAGTCAATCGGAGCTCTAGAACTCAAGATATGAAGAAAACGAGAAAGTCGAGGATCGATCGCACAAGCCTAAGTTGGACTCGAGCGACCACAAGCTTAGACTCGAGCGACCACGAGCTTCCACTCGTGCGACACCCCTCTGGTTCGGGCGATGAAGGCTCGCACGAGTGACCACACGAGCCCGTATTCGTGCGATGGACCCTGGTTCGGGCGACAACGAGCCGCACGAGTGCTCACACGAGCCAGACTCGTGCGGTCATACGCTTGGACTCGTGCGACAGTTCGGAAAGCTACATTTTCAGGGGTATTCTAGTCTTTTCGCACGTTTAATGAAGGGCATATTGGACCAAGCATTGTGGGCACTATAAATACTCTAAAGATCAGATTCTCAAGGCATCTAAGTTGGAAGCCAAGTCACATTAGTTAATAATCATTCTTAGATTAGAGAGAGAGAGGTAGTTACTTGTGGGTTTCTTAAGATTTCTTCTCACAAATTCTTAGATAACTTTTGATCCACCGCTTTGATCGTTGATCCGTTAATTCCTGCATTCTCGTCTGGTCTAAGGCTACATTCTCACCAATTGAATTTCAATTTCCATTGTCGGATTGCTAGTTAGCATTTTAGAGGTAAATTGTATCTTTCCAATTTTCATTGTAATAGGTAATTCTCTTTACATTTCTTGCTTAATGATGATTGTTCTTAGCTTAATTATTCTCATGTTTACTCAATTAGCCATGAGCTAATTCCTTCATGTGTTAGTGTATGATGCCTATGGAGTAGTGTAGTGATATGTTGATCTTTTGAATGCTTTGAGTTGTTGTATGATCAATTCTCTATATTGATGGATTGAATGAATGCTTGCATGTGTAGATGATAATTAGGGTCATTAGGGAGTTAGTGTCTTGCGAAAGTAGAGCTATTTTCCTAAACTTTCTTGTATTAAGGTCAATGCATATCAAGTGTTTGATAAAATTCCTAAGATAGTGAGAATTATCTTTAGTGAATTAGATGAACAATTAGAGGCTTTGATATGTTATTAGGGAAACCTTTTGCATGTTAGAGTGGCTTGTCCATTGAATACACACAATCTCATTGCATGATAAAGTGATGCTTCACTACATGAAACATAGGATAGTACACTAGCACATATCTCTCACATTTGCTCACTTTGCAACCCAAGGTGATAGGTAGTTTACTTCTTTGACGCATTAGTAGACAATAGAAACCTTTCCCCTTTATTGCTTTGTTAGCTAGCCAATTGAAACAACGAATTTTCCTTACAAGTCCCCGTCTCCTTTGGGTTCGATATATTTTAAAACTTGGTCAAGCTTACCACGCTCATAGTGGACACGTACACTTGCGTGAGGACTCATTTACTCCGAACAAAGTTAGAGGTAGTTTCTAGTTGGGTTTCTTAGATTTCTTCTTACGATTTCCTAGATAACTTTTGATCTACCGTTCGGATCGTCGATCCGTTTGTTGCTGCACTCTCGTCTCAACTAGAGCTACATTTTACCGTTTGAATTTTATTTTCCATTGATAGATCATTTTATAGCTTTTAGAGGTAATTAGTATATTTCCAATTTCCATTGTAATAGGTAAGATTTTGTATTCTTATTTCAATTTCAGCATTATGATGATTGTAGCTAGTCCAATTACTCTTTTGTTTCCCAAATTAGCCATGGGCTAATCCCTTTATGTGTTAGTGTATGATTCCTATGGAGTAATGTGGTGTTAATGTTGATCTTATGAATGCTATGAGATGTTGTATGATCAATTCTCTATATTGATGGTTTGTATGAATGCTTGGAATGCCTAATTGATTAATTGGGCCATTAGAGAGTTAGTTTCATATGAGAATTGGGCTATTTTCCTAAATCTTCTTGTTATTAGGCCAATGCATGCTAGGTGTTTGATAAAATTCCTAAGATAATGAGAATTATCCTTAGTGAATAGAAAGAACAATAGGGGCGCTAATGTGTATCTAGGGAGACCTTTGCATGTTAGAGAGGCTTGCCAATTGATTGTACAATAGCTCATTGCATGATTAAGTGATACCACACCATGTGAAACATAGGATAGTACACTAATACATACTCTCACAACTTGCTCACTCTGCATAAAGGTGATAGGTAGTTTACTATTCTTGACACGCTTAGTAGATAAAACAATCATTCCCCTTTAATTACTTTGTTTGATTTCGAATTTGAAAAATGATCATACCTAACAATCTCCCATCTCCCTGAGTTCGATAAATAATAAAGTTGGTCATCTTGCCACGACGATAACGATCACGTACACTTACGTGTAGACACCATTTAGGAAAACAAAACTGTATCTTCTTCTGTATCGGAGTCGTGAGGATGGTCGTGGGCAATGGTGAAGTTGGAAGGGAAGTGTATGTTTCAACTTTCTCTTTGCTGGCCACCTGTTCACGTAGGTCCTCCACTGCTTTCTTTAGCTTTTCTATCTCCACAAGTGACGATCCTCGGGACGATCCCCCTCCTCGAGGCTGTTCCGGGTGCACCGCATATTGGCGTACTGCCCCTAGCAGTCCCTCACTTCGGGTGACCTCCCTTTGTGGTCGTTGGAGATTACTTGCAGCATTCGAGCCCAACCTTTCGGATGCCCATCTCCTCAATCGATCTTGGACAGGCTTGCGTTGGTATCTTGCATCTGACTCACATGGTTCCTGATGTTGTGAGTACCCGGACCTACCCCTTTCTGAGTGATGGCTCGACTTGTCATGCCTGTCATCCTGGGACCCTTCCTGATGCCCATGTTGTTCGGCTGGTGGCCCAACTGGTCGACCAGCTGGTTGCCCCTCTGGTCGCCCCTCTGGTCGCCGGTCTGGTCGCCTAGGCTGTGGTCCTAGGCGATCGCTCATCTATTGCTTTCCTTTTGAATTCTCCGGGGGCGTCCGTCCACTACTGGCTTCTTCTTCTTGTGCATGGTAGCTCGTCCTTGTGTCACGTCTCGTCTCTGTGGGAGCGGCTTAGATCATTGGTGGACGAGTCACCATCGCCTGTTGCCTTTGCATTTGTTTCAACATGGCCATCACCCTTTCAATATCCTCCGGGGTCTTGACCATAGACTCCAGGGTGGCCTCAATTTGTGGCTCGATCGGGGCCGCTGGTAATGCTGGGACTAGGGCTAGTCCGGTTTGTCGATGTTCGGAAGGTTTCTTTCCCTTCCACCTCCGACTCGTCGATGTGGTACGTGATTCGTCATGAGAAACCTCGTACGTATGTCTAGTCATCTTTAATACAGATTGTGTGTTGGGAACAAGTCCTTAAGGAATTCCTTATCTAGCCCGTATTCTTGAAGATAACAATCTTTCAAACACTCTTGCTCTTGAAGATATTCCTTTTGTTCTTCACACAACTTGCAGAATTCTGGAAATTGTTGCTGAAAAATTGATGAAATAGCTTCAATTCTTCAACCAATGGAGGTTCGGAGCACCCTCTTTCTAGCGCCAAATTGTTGAGCAATCTTCTAATTTGAAATATATGTGGCTAATTAATCTTGATTGATCACTCAAACAATAATCTAAGAAGTAATTAATGATAATTTTGTGAATCTAAGAGAGAAATTGTGGAGAGAGAAATATGTAAAAGAGTTCCTGTATTTTGGAATCAGATACCATACAAAATGGGGTTTTACAACTATTTATACCCTTGTAAGGGTGAGGTGGCACGTTTTTAAGCCACTTGGCCTCTGATGGTGACAAGTGTCCTCCACTTGTCACCATTTGGGTTACCTGCCCCACTAACTCTAACCTAGCCGACCAGTACATTCCTCATGGGTTATTTGTCATCTTCTGAGCTTATTCTCCTGGAGGCTATCGGCGATTAAGGTGACGAGCAACTTGGGTTTGGCCACATGGGCTTGTTGCCTCACCATCTCTGGGCTGGGCTGGGCGAGCAAGGTGGCGAGCAACTTGGGGTTGGCCACGTGGGCTTGTTGCCTCGCCATCTCTGGGCTGGGCGAGCAAGGTGGCGAGCAACTTGGGCTTGGCCACGTGGGCTTGTTCCCTCGCCATCTCCTGGCTGGGCGAGCAACTTGGGCTTAACCCTTTTTCCACATGCTTACGCCTTAATTGTTCTTTAGTTTTTGGTTTAATTCCTTTTATCAACAGCCTTTCTTATATCGGAAGAAGTAAGCGTTCGAACAAACATTGATGTCACAATCCTAGATGTACTTGCAATATCCTTCTTTACAACAATAAAATATTATAATTACAAAAAAAAGTAAAATAACTAATAATAAATAATATGAATAAATAAATAATAAACGTTAAGATAATAATATAAAAGTAAAAATATAGTTATATTAATAATTCTAGTGCAAAATTTTAAACTAAAATAATATAATCTATAAATACGCCATAAAAACTAATTAAATTACAATAACAACCTCATAAGCAGATGAAGAAACGTCCAATTGAAATGCTTTAGATTCCTAAAAAATTAGAAGAATAACAAATTAATTATTACAATTATAATAAAGAAATTTTAAAAAATCAATAATAAATATAAAAAAAATTAATTTGGTATTTACCATGAATAAATCGTCAACCTCATTTGCAGATAAAGAATCAATTTCAACCTTGGAACTCATATACGCATTTACAAAAAATGTGTTAAACCCATCAAACAATAAAGTTAAAAATTTAACTTTACTCTTGATCTCCGGTGCCCGTACACAAAGTCATTTCGTGTTAACGTTTAAATGCAAATATCCAGATAAAAAGGAGTGAGAAATAATAGGATGTCTATTACTTCGAGTCTGGATAAATAACTCTTTTGGCAATTTATCTCCAAGTAATTCAACAATCAGATTTGGAATGACCTAATAAATACATTAGAAAATTAAAATTGTTAACAATAAAATATAAAATATTAACAAAAAAATCAACAATTAACTTATCAGAACATAATTGATATTGTGACGCCCCCAATGTAGGAGTGTCATCTCTTTTCTTTATATTTATTTAAAAGACACATTATTTGTCATAATAATAATAAGTGATTTCATTTGAAATTGAAAATTAAATGACTATAAAATTTTATCGGCGAAAGACTGTATTGTATAAACTCGAGTTGATTTTTTTTTTATATGCCTAATCATGCTTGTGCCTAACTCGTGTCATACCCACATCTCTAAATCAAACTCTTGCTTAAATAAGATATTACAAAAATAGATTATCATGCTCGAGGTCAAATGTATAACTAACTCACATAAAAGACACACCACCATATGATAGACTAGTCATGCACGCAAAACATCATCCATAATATTATCATAACATCCTAGTAGTTAGGAAAAGACTTTGACGACTAACTAAGTAGTATAAGCATACAATTTTAGAATCATCTTCAAACGATAGCATAAGGAAATACTTAATTAACTCCTTATAGAGGACTTAAGACATTACACTTTTAATTAGACAGAGTCGACCAAGTCAGTCACGCGTCCTCCTCACCGCCAAAGTTTCCTGAAACAGTTAAAGTAGCATCATGAGCCTTCTCCCGGAGGAGAAGCCCAGTGGGATAACATATAATGTATAATGCATTAAAGAGACTAATAGCATGTCAACCGAGTACATGCCAGGCCCATAGGCCCGACTAAGTTCATACCGACGTAGTCCGTAGACCTGTCTTGATTCAAACAGAGCATAGCCCGTCTACTAGCTAAAATTCACACAGAGTATAGTCCGTAGACTTGCATAATTCACACAGAGCATAATCCGAAGATCTGCCTGCTCGTACACACACAAATTATTCTAATTAATGCATAATGAATTAGAGGTTTCCCACTTTTCAGTTGACAATGTGAGGTAGCTTCCGGAGAGTCCAATTGTCGCGCACTGCACTCGACATATTGATTAACCTTTTAGTCTTTTAATCGCTAAATCATATAATTATAAAATGTAACTCTTACAATACTTTTAACATCTAGCTATACCTATATACTTCATACATATGTGTCGTTCATAATATAGTCCAAATATTTCTACTAACTTAATAACACTAAAAAAAGTACTACTACCTCCCAAATCGAATTCCTAAAGGACACACTATAGTATATAATTTATTGGCAAAAATACACATGTTAAAATTTCACAAAATTTATACAGTAGGTTCATCACTCAATTATTTACATACTGTAAAATTTTTAATTAAAAATAGCTTGTAGATATTTTCTTGGGATTTTCACAAGTTGATTGAAAAATGAGTTATTAATAGGGTCTAGGTCATATATTTTTCCAAAATTTAGAAAATATTGAATATTACTTAGAAAAATATAAAATAAAATTTTAAATTATTTTAAGTGTCATTATTAAAATATATCAAAATTTCACATTTTAATCCCATCTATTTTATTTTCTATGATTTTTCTAGTAGGGTACAAAAACATTTTACATTTACAGCAATAACACTATTTACAAAAAAAATCAAAACAAATCAAACATAACTCCAAAAGTATCAAAATAAAATTCTTATGAAAGCTATAACATGGGGGAACAACATAGTTGAAAATCAACCTCAAATACAAAGCCATCTAATCACAGAATATTTTTAAAATCCTCACAAAAAATAAGGGCGTTTTTCTTCACTGCAGCACCTCAAAGGAAAAATCATGTAAATTCGAAAACAACTCCAAAAATTCTAAAATTTTAAATATATGTTCTTAACTCAAAGTAGCTCAATGTGGTAAAAGGGTTTTGTCAAATTAGTTGGGAAGTGGTCAGAAGAATTTTTGGAATGGACATGCAACTATATGGGCTGCTTCATCATTACTAATACTACACATGCAAGCTTAGTTTGGTCACCCAACTTAATTAAATTATCCAATGTCACCCATAAGCCCTCACACAAATTTAAAGTGAAATTTACAGTAGAAAAATACAAGTAAAAGTTACATGCAATGATGGAAATCAACATGCAATCACCAAAACCCACATGCAATCCCATATTCTAACTCAAATGGCTTCAATCTTGACAAATCCATAGACTAAAACATAAAATCCATTATAGTTTTTTTCAAATCAAGTGCTAAAATATTTTTGGCCCCAACACAATACTTAATCATCATCCTCAGCAAGTCTTGCAGGAAAAGAAAAAAAAAATGAACAAAATAAAAAAAAGAAAAAAAAAACAAAATAAGAACATATCAATCTGTAAAACCCATCTTGAAAAAAAAATAAAAATAAAAACAAGGTTGGATGAGATATGATTTTTTTTTTCTAATCCTACCTTCACGTTTCTAATCCTTGTTGAAACCTTGAGTCTCAGCAAGAAAAATCAATGGCGGAGGTGTTTACCCTTTTTTTTTTAAGAGAGAGAGAGAGAGAGTGAGAGAGAGAGTGTAAGAGAGAGAGAAAAGAAGGGGAAGATGAAACGTCTCGCCCTTTTTTTTATTTCTGAATGAAGCTGTTGAAGGTTCTAGATACCTATTTATTTAAGCTAATTTTATTTATTGGTTAAATAAAATTATTAAACCTCTTTTTTTAACATCTGTATATGTAGATATATATATATATAAATATACTTTATAAGAAATTTAAATGCATAGGGGTGGACTTAGTCCATTAACCCCTCTCAAGTCTCAACCAACGTTTCTTATTCTCTTTTCTTTCTTTTCTTTTTTTCTTTTTTCTTTTTTTTTTCTTCTTTTTTTTTATCTCCTTATATATATATATATATATATTATTTTCTTTTAATAACAAACTAATATTATTTAATAATATAATATTAAGAATATTTAGTCAATAGAATTTAGTATAAGATATATACACATTTATAGAAAAACATTCATGATTCAGATATTAAAATAATTCGAATAAATTATATTAAATTTTTGTAACTTAAATAATTATGAAGAATTCACTTTAGTATAGTGAATATTTTCATATAAAATATTTAAGGTTTATTTTAATTAGTACTATAACACATACAAAAATTCTTATTATATACCCCTTTTTTTGTAGTAGATTATTCCTAATTAGTTCATACTTTTCTCTTTCTTTCTTACTTGTTTGCGTCGAGTGAGTCGCAATCGAGCTCGGTCTCCTCAGTAAGCCATCCTGCTAAATTTCTAAAGTTCATAAAAATATTAGCTCTTCCATTTAGAAAACCAAAATTTCAACTAACAAATATTTTAAAAATAAAAATTAAATATTTTAAAGTAATTAAATTATTTTAAAATATAAGATATAATATAATTGAAAATGGGGTGTTACAAACAGTTCAGGATATTTACTTAGCATCTCCTCTTCGTGCTCCCATGTTGCCTCTCTTTCTCCATGTCTATTCCACTGCACTAGGACTAAGGGTATATCTCTATTCCTCAAGGTCTTAACTTTTCTTCCAAGAATACCTATTGGTCGTTCTTCATATGTAAGATCCTTGTTGACTTCCAAATCATCGAGTCTGACATGGTGACTGGGGTCAGGGACGTATCTCCTAAGCATTGATACATGAAAGACATTATGAATAGAAGATAACTCCGGAGTCAAAGCAAGTCGATATGCCACATCTCCAACTCATTCCAAGATTTCAAATGGTCCCACATATCTCGGTCTTAACTTTCCTCTTTTTTCAAATCGAATTATCTCTTTAATGGGTGAAACCTTCAAGAACACCTTTTCTCCCTTTTAAAATTGTAAGTCCTTCCTCCGCAAATCTGCGTATGACTTTTGGCGATCCTGAGCGATCTTGATTTTCTCACGGATCTTATTAATTGCTTCCACAGATTTCTCCACCAGTTCTGGGCCCAATATTTTCCTAACTCCAACCTCATCCCTGTGGATTGGTGTCCTACATCGTCGTCCATAAAGTGCTTCATATGGTGCCATTTCAATGGTAGACTGATAGCTATTGTTGTAGGCAAATTCAACTAAGGACAAATAATCTTCCCAACTTCCTCCGAAATCCACAACACATGTCCTTAATAGGTCCTCTAGAATTTGGATTGTTCTCTCCGATTGTCCATCAGTCTGTGGATGGAAGGTTGTACTAAAACTTAATTTGGTGCCCATAGCTGATTGCAAGCTCTTCCAAAAATTTGAAGTGAAACGTGGATCACGATCAGAGATGATCGATACTGGAACTCCGTGCAACTGTACTACCTCATCGACGTATAATTTAGCTAGTCGATTCATTGGGTAGTTCATCTTGATTGGTATAAATTGAGCGACTTTGGTTAACCTATCGACTATGACCCATATGGCTTCATGTTGTTTGGGACCTCTAGATAGACCCGTCACAAAATCCATTGTCACATGTTCCCATTTCCAATCTGGAATATCCAATGGTTTCAACAGTCCGGCTGGTCGCTGGTGTTCAGACTTGGTCATTTGGCAAGTAAGACATCTTTTAACAAACTGAGCAATCGAACGCTTCATGCCCCTCCACCAAAAATTACTCTTGAGGTCTTTGTACATCTTTGTTTCACCCAGATGTGCAGTATATGGAGTATAATGGGCTTCTCTCATTATCTCATCCCGCAACTCATCTCCTTTTGGTACACAAATTCTACCTCTAAAGATGAGTGCCCCGTCTGAGGCTATAGAAAAGTCTTTCGTTGCTTCCTTTTTGACCTTATTGCTCATCAGCTGGAGAAATCGATCGCTCTTCTGAGCATCAATGATTTGTTCTCTTAATGTCGGCTGAACCATTATTGTGGCTAGTATTGAGGTTGACTGATTCGGTTCAACAATGGTCAGCTTCATTCTGCCAAATTCTACAATCAGACGATCTTGATGAGTAGGTAATGATGCTAATTGACCCTCACATTTCCTACTAAGAGCGTCTGCTACCACATTTGCCTTGCATGGGTGGTAGTGGATGGTACAATCGTAATCCTTTACCAATTCTAGCCACCTTCTTTGACGCATGTTCAACTCCTTTTGTGTGAAAAAGTATTTCAAGCTTTTATGGTCTGTGTAGATCTCACACTTTCCCCCATACAGGTAATGTCTCCATATTTTTAATGCATGTACTACAGCGGCTAACTCTAAGTCGTGTGTTAGGTAATTCTGTTCGTGCACCTTTAATTGTCGTGATGCATAAGCTACAACTTTTCCATGTTGCATTAGGACACAACCCAATCCTGTCTTAGAGGCATCCGTGTAGATTACGAATCCTTCTGATCCTTCAGGCACTGTCAAAACTGGTGCAGTTGTTAGCTTTCATTTTAACTCTTGAAAACTAGCTTCACATTCAGGTGTCCACTCAAACTTTTCACTTTTCCTTGTCAAATGCGTGAGTGGTTTTGCAATACGGGAAAAGTTTTATATGAATCTTCGATAATAGCCCGCCAATCCAAGAAAACTACGAACTTCACTCGCATTGGATGGTGCTTTCCAATTCAGAACTGTCTCGACTTTGGTGGGATTAACTTCAATCCCTTGATTCGTGATCACATGCCCCAAGAAAGCTACTCTGTTGAGCCAGAACTCACATTTGCTGAATTTAGCGTACAACTTCTCCCGTCACAAAACTTCTAATACAACCTTAAGGTGTCCCTCATGTTGCTTAGTATCCTTTAAATAAACCAGAATATCATCAATGAACACGATAACAAATTTATCTAGGTATTCATGAAACACTCGGTTCATCAAATCCATGAATACTACGGGTGCATTTGTAACTCCGAATGGCATTACAGTGAACTCATAATAACCATATCGAGTTCTAAATGCAGTCTTTGGAATATCACTTTCTCTGACTTTGAGTTGGTGATACCCAGGCCTGAGGTCAATCTTGGAAAACACTCCCGCATTTTTCAATTGATCAAAGAGATCTTCAATCCTTGGTAAAGGATATTTATTTTTGATCGTCAACCGATTAAGCTCTCGGTAATCGATGCACATTCTCATCGTTCCATCCTTTTTCTTCACAAATAGCACTGGTGCTCCCCATGGTGAAGCACTAGGTCGAATGAACTTCTTGTCCAATAATTCCTCTAACTGAACCTTTAATTCCTGTAGTTCTTTTGGTGACATTCGATATGGAGCTTTCGATGCGGGTGCAGCTCCAGGAATTAGGTCGATAGTGAATTCAATGGATCGATTTGGTGGCATTCCAGAGAGATCTTCTGGAAATACATCAGGATAGTCCTTCACTATTGATATATCTGAGGGTGTCAACTTTTCTTTCTCTACCTTTACAATATTCACCAAGTATGCTTGACTCCCTTCTTTCTTCAATAGCTTGACTGCCTTCATAGCAGATATGACAGGTTCATACCCTTGTTTACTTGCTCCGCAAAAGGTAAGATGTTGCTCATTCGTTGTTTCAAGGCTTACCTTCCGTTCCAAGCATCGAATTACAGTTTTGTGTTTGCTCAACCAATCCATTCCTAGGATGATATCAAAGCCCTTCATTTCGATCACGTGCAGATCAGCAGGTAGGTCATTGCCGCTTATATGTAACTTAGCGTTCTTGACTAAGCTTCTAATTCTAATGTTTTCTCCTGAAGGCAATCTAACTTCTAGATTCACATTCGTAAAGCAATCTAGCTTAATTTTCTTCTTAAAGGTGTCAGATATGAAAGAATGTGATGCTCCAGTATCAAACAAAACATATGCTGGTATATTTGAGACAAGTATTGTACCTGCCATAGTTTCATTTGCTCCATCACCTTCCTCCGGCTGCTCCTCTTTCGGGTATCCCTCTTCCTCAGCGTACTCAACATTGGGAATTGCATTCAACTTTGCCTTCCCCTTTTGGATCGCTCCTCTAGGATTCAACACCCTTGACGGTCGTGGTACGATATTTCCATCATTTCTTGTCTGTGCACCTATCACTTCTGGACACGCATTGGCTAAGTGGCCTGGTTTTCGACACCGATAACAAGTACGTGTCCCTAGGAGACACTCTCCTTGGTGATTCTTATTGCAAGTTGGGCAAGGTGGTGTCATTCTTGGAGGTATGGCCATAGAAGGTCGAACATTTCTAGCCATATTACTCCCCCTTGGACCAAATTGTGGTGCACCCTTTCTTTTAAACTGATTTGGCACTTGTCGTTGTTCATTCTCCAAGCCCAAACTCATCGATACTATTCTTGCTCTCTCAAAGACATCTCTGAAGTGGGGTAGCCTTAACCCAGATACTATCCCTCCCACTTCTGGACGTAATCCTCTCTCAAATCTGTGTGCCTTCCGATCATCAGTATTTACTAGGTGCGGAGCATATTTGGATAGTGAGTTGAACCTTCGCTCATACTCTGTGACAGTATTGGTTCCTTGTCGAAGATTCATAAATTCTATTTCATTTTGATCTCTCGGTTGAGGATAATCTCCTTGAATTCCTCCCATCCAAGGGCACGTCTTGCTTCCACTATCAGAGTCCTTTCATGGGATAACCACCATTGCCCTGCATCATCAGATAATTGGAACCTCGCACACGAAACTTTTTGTGTCTCAGTCAGCTCCATGTGCTCAAAGATCCTTTCAAGCTCAGCAATCCATTCTTCAACTACTGCTGGTCCTTCTTTTCCATTAAACCTGGGCGGTTGGAAACGTCTGAATTGTTCCACCACTGGTTTTGACCTCAAGTTTTGTTCTAGTTTGTTTTGAACAGGCACAGGCTGTTGTTGCTGCATGAATTCTCGCATTTGTGCGAAGAAGTCCCTTGCCAAGTTAGCACCTGCATTCTGGTCAGCAGGTTGCTCTTCGTATTCTCTTTCTCGTGGTGGTGAGGCCATGATGATAGCCCTACAAGAAAGAATAAATCTTCCTTACTCTTTTAGTTTGATTAGTTAATTCCCCTTTTCTTTTTCTAGTTCTAAAAAGAATTGGGCAAGAAACAACAAACACGTAAACAAGTATATAAACACTTGATTTAACAAAAGTAAGCATCTATTCCATACCAATAAGCATCCATACATATCATGCAAGTTAGATGTTAAAGTTTGAATACAAGCAAAGTAGTCAAGGCAGGCTAAAGATATAGTCTACTGCCATACACAATCAAAAGGTGAGATCAAAGTACGAGATCTACATATTAACCGGGAGGCCTACTATGCCTTTCAACCGGTGCAAAAGTGGTACACAAAAAGGTCTTTCCTAGACTCTACTAACTAGCCAGAGTCTCAACTCTCGTCACAGCCCTCATCGAACAAACCACAACGTGGGCGCTTCGCAGCACGCCCAAGGTCATCACGAGGTGGCTCACTCGGCCCGGCCTCATCGGGAAACTCTCTAACTCCAAACTGGGGTATCACCTGGCTATCAATCGGGTAGGGGGCGGGGGTGTACTCGGGAGAAGCAGCCACAACAGAGTGGTCACTTCCCTCAAGATCAGGGGTGTACTCCATCTGGAGGTATGCCCTGATGGCCTCAGCTCTCTGGAAGGCCTCCTGAGCCTGAGTGCTGTAGATCTCCTGAGATACACGCTCCTCGGCGATAAGCTTCTCCAATTTCTGGAGGCGGATCGCCGAACCAGTCGCGCGTACGCTATAACGATGCCCATCAGCCTCCAAGTCTGCTATCTCCTGTACCCTGTCATCATACCTCCTTGTTGCATCCTGTAACTCTAGCTGATAAGTCTCGAGGTGCATCTGGGGGCCCTCTGTGCAATCAAGAATAGTCAAATAGCGAAATGTCCTCCGTGCAATCGCCCGATAAATCGGGTAGACCCTGTCTCTCATATGTCTCGCAGCATCGTACTCGGTATCAGTCATACCAAAAGTCTGTGCACGTCTACGTGCCTCACCGATCCGAGCCACAAACTCCTCCATAGTCTCCCATCCCCTCTGATAACAGTCACGGTACTCAATCTCATAGCGCTCTCTATGAGCTGTGTCACGATCCATCCTGGCAACTAGTTCTAGGTCAGGTTTAATCGCATCAATCTCAGGGGTCAAGTGTAATCACATGAAATATCAAGAAAATAGTATTCAAACTGGAATAGTAAACACATTTTTTATAGAAAATTATTGCAAATTAATTGGAAGTAAAATACTATAAATAGAATAGAACGATGAAAATGTTATCAATTAAACATTTGAAAAAAAAATTCTTATTTTCATCACATTCATAAGCATTTCTCTTCATAAATCTCTTTCATCATTAATCAATACGATTATAAGTAACGTCTTTTAAAAAACATAAGTCTCCGAAGAACAAACGTCCTTTCAGTAAAACTCTAATAAGGTTTTTTTTTTAAAATAAAATAAGATAAAATAAAAATGAATTTCAATAAGTTACCTGGTAGTGATTTAGATGTGTGCCGACTGCAGACTCCATCGATATAAATTTTCATTTAGTGGTACTTAATTTCAAATACCTTTATCAAGCAAAATTATTAAAATTTGATAAGTTTGACTTAGAGTCCGAGGAGGAAAAACCCAACCTCGGCTCTGATACCACGCTGTGACGCCCCCAATGTAGGAGTGTCATCTCTTTTCTTTATATTTATTTAAAAGATGCATTATTTGTCATAATAATAAAAAGTGATTTCATTTGAAATTGAAAATTAAATGACTATAAATTTTATCGGCGGAAGACTGTATTGTATAAACTCGAGTTGATTTTTTTTTAAATGCTTAATCATGCTTGTGCCTAACTCGTGTCATACCCACATCTCTAAATCAAACTCTTTCTTAAATAAGATATTACAAAAATAGATTATCATGCTCGAGGTCAAATGTATAACTAACTCACATAAAAGACACACCACCATATGATAGACTAGTCATGCACGCAAAACATCATCCATAATATTATCATAACATCCTAGTAGTTAGGAAAAGACTTTGACGACTTACTAAGTAGTATAAGCATACAATTTTGGAAATCATCTTCAAACGATAGCATAAGGAAATACTTAATTAACTCCTTATAGAGGACTTAAGACCTTACACTTTTAATTAGATAGAGTCGGCCAAGTCAGTTACGCGTCCTCCTCACCGCCAAAGTTTCCTGAAACAGTTAAAGTAGCATCATGAGCCTTCTCCCTGAGGAGAAGCCCAGTGGGATAACATATAATGTATAATGCATTAAAGAGACTAATAGCATGTCAACCGAGTACATGCCAGGCCCATAGGCCCGACTAAGTTCATACCGACGTAGTCCGTAGACCTGTCTTGATTCAAACAGAGCATAGCCCGTCTACTAGCTAAAATTCACACAGAGTATAGTCCGTAGACTTGCATAATTCACACAGAGCATAATCCGAAGATCTGCCTGCTCGTACACACACAAATTATTCTAATTAATGCATAATGAATTAGAGGTTACCCACTTTTTAGTTGACAATGTGAGGTAGCTTCCGGAGAGTCCAGCAGTAGGGCACTGCACTCGACATATTGATTAACCTTTTAGTCTTTTAATCGCTAAATCATATAATTATAAAATGTAACTCTTACAATACTTTTAACATCTAGCTATACCTATATACTTCATAAATATGTGTCGTTCATAATATAGTCCAAATATTTCTACTAACTTAATAACACTAAAAAAAGTACTACTACCTCCCAAATCGAATTCTTAAAGGACACACTATAGTATATAATTTATTGGCAAAAATACACATGTTAAAATTTCACAAAATTTATACAGTAGGTTCATCACTCAATTATTTACATACTGTAAAATTTTTAATAAAAAATAGCTGGTAGATATTTTCTTGTGATTTTCACAAGTTGATTGAAAAATGAGTTATTAATAGGGTCTAGGTCATATATTTTTCCAAAATTTAGAAAATATTGAATATTAATAAAAAATATAAAATAAATTTTTAAATGATTTTAAGAGTCAGTATTAAAATATATAAAAATTTCACATTTTAATCCCATCTATTTTATTTTCTATGATTTTTCTAGTAGGGTACAAAAACATTTTACATTTACAGCAATAACACTATTTACAAAAAAAATCAAAACAAATCAAATATAACTCCAAAAGTATCAAAATAAAATTCTTATGAAAGCTATAACATGGGGGAACAACATAGTTGAAAATCAACCTCAAATACAAAGCCATCTAATCACAAAATATTTTTAAATTCATCACAAAAAATAAGGGCGTTTTTCTTCACTGCAGCACCTCAAAGGAAAAATCATGTAAATTCGAAAACAACTCCAAAAATTCTAAAATTTTAAATATATGTTCTTAACTCACAGTAGCTCAATGTGGTAAAAGGGTTTTGTCAAATTCGTTGGGAAGTGGTCAGAAGAATTTTTGGAATGGACATGCAACTATATGGGCTGCTTCATCATTACAAATACTACACATGCAAGCTTAGTTTGGTCACCCAACTTAATTAAATTATCCAATGTCACCCATAAGCCCTCACACAAATTTAAAGTGAAATTTACAGTAGAAAAATACAAGTAAAAGTCACATGCAATGATGGAAATCAACATGCAATCACCGAAACCCACATGCAATCCCATATTCTAACTCAAATGGCTTCAATCTTGACAAATCCATAGACTAAAACATAAAATCCATTATAGTTTTTTTCAAATCAAGTGCTAAAATATTTTTGGCCCCAACACAATACTTAATCATCATCCTCAGCAAGTCTTGCAGGAAAAGAAAAAAAAAATGAACAAAATAAAAAAAAGAAAGAAAAAAAAACAAAATAAGAACATGTCGTTCTGTAAAACCCATCTTGAAAAAAAAAAAAACAAAAAACAAGGTTGGATGAGATATGATTATTTTTTTTCTAATCCTACCTTCACGTTTCTAATCCTTGTTGAAACCTTGAGTCTCAGCAAGAAAAATCAATGGTTGAGGTGTTTACCCTTTTTTTTTAAGAGAGAGAGAGAGTGTAAGAGAGAGAGAAAAGAAGGAGAAGATGAAACGTCTCCCCTTTTTTTTGTTTCTGAATGAAGCTGTTGAAGGTTCTAGATACCTATTTATTTAAGCTAATATTATTTATTGGTTAAATAAAATTATTAAACCTCTTTTTTTAACATCCGTATGTGTAGATATATATATATAAATATACTTTATAAGAAATTTAAATGCATAGGGGTGGACTTAGTCCATTAACCCCTCTCAAGTCTCAACCAACGTTTCTTATTCCCTTTTCTTTCTTTTCTTTTTTTCTTTTTTCTTTTTTTTTTTCTTCTTTTTTTTATCTCTTTTTTTATATATATATATATATTATTTTCTTTTAATAACAAACTAATATTATTTAATAATATAATATTAAGAATATTTAGTCAATAGAATTTAGTATAAGATATATACACATTTATAGAAAAACATTCATGGTTCAGATATTAAAATAATTCGAATAAACTATATTAAATTTTTTTAAGTTAAATAATTATGAAGAATTCACTTTAGTATAGTGAATATTTTCATATAAAATATTTAAGGTTTATTTTAATTAGTACTATAACACATACAAAAATTCTTATTACATACCCCCTTTTTTTGTAGTAGATTATTCCTAATTAGTTCATACTTTTTTCTTTCTTTCTTACTTGTTTGCATCGAGTGAGTCGCAATCGAGCTCGGTCTCCTCAGTAAGCCATCCTGCTAAATTTCTAAAGTTCATAAAAATATTAGCTCTTCCATTTAGTAAACCAAAATTTCAACTAACAAATATTTTAAAAATAAAAATTAAATATTTTAAAGTAATTAAATTATTTTAAAATATAAGATATAATATAATTGAAAATGGGGTGTTACAGATATACTTACAATATGATCAGAAAATTCAACAACACATTCAGGTATAACTCTATGAAATCTTTCTATACCTGAAATATTTGTTAAAAAATATAATATTATTAAAGATAAATATTAGAATAAAATAAATAATTTCACTAAATTATATCAATTAATAAAATGGAAATGAATTTAAAATTTTTACCCAAAATTTTTACTGGAAAGTTGAGCAGACGTTCACCAAATTTTTCCTTAATGCAACCATCGGAACCATTGAATAACACGAAAGTGAATTCAATTGTATTCCCTTCTTCTAAAAAAATGAAGTCTCCAGATTTAATATCAAAAAAAATTTTAAAACCAAGATCAAAATTTAAAAACCATGCCCCTTCATTAAATATAAACTTAACATTATGTTTATATACACGGGAACGATCCATTGCACGTTGAATTAAATTAACTTCAAGATTATGATAAATATAACGAGAAAACCATCTGTGGACTCCCAGCGGCAACAACTATAACAATTTTAAAAAAATATGAAAAGAGTTAGTAAAGTGAAAATAAAAAAATAAAAAAATAAAGAATAAACAAATATATTCAACGAAACAAAATAAATAAATAAATACTTACAATATTCTCAGGCTTTTTTGACTCCTTGAATTCAGGATAAAATCAGAATTTCGAGAGCGAGAAACTATCCGAAACATATCCCCAAAGATCTATGTTTGTAACTAAGACATCATTACCTTACAAATAAATTAAAATAAAATGATTAAAATGTAAAAAAAAAAAAGATAATTAAAAAAAGAATAAGAAATGTTCAACATACGTCTTTCTCCTCGTTGATAGACACTTCCCATTATTAATGAATCTGTAAAAAAAAATATTAATCAACATTAAAAAATACACATATTTTTATTAACTTGATAATAATATTTAAATTAATTACTGAAATTAGTAAAAATTAAATAAGATATGAGTGCACATATCAGAACGTCATTTCACATGATTAAATTTCTAAATAGTAAGATGCTTTATATTCTTCTGTTAAAAAACTATTTTATAATTTTTTTCATGAAAAATATGAGCATTATTAAAATATTGTTAACGTAATATATCTAAATATATTTATAACGTAATATATAATTTTACTTTGAATATGACAAAATTCCTCAAATACAGTATTCTCAAAAAACAACGTGACCATTTTAATATTGATTTATAATTTTCAAAAAATATCAAAATACATTCTATTCTTACTTAGACGTAATTAGTGTACAACATAACACATTCTTATAAAAAAAAAAATAAATGTTGAAAATAAGATTCACAATTATAAAAAAAAAAAAAACTTGAATAGAGGTAATATTACGCATAGAAAAATTATAAACGTAATTGAATAGACGTAATAGAAAAATTATAAACTTGAATCGACGTAAGATTCACAATTATAAAAAAAATTAACATAGAAAATCACACATAATTGAAAATAATTATTAATGTAATATACCTTCAAAACTTGAAGGAGCGGTGGACGGAACACGGAGCAGGGTTGATTGTATAGACAACGGAGTGAATAAAGAAGAATAAATGTAATTTTTTTTAAAAAAATCAACATAATATTTATAAAAAATTATATGTGATAAATTAAAACAATATTTATAACTTTTATAATTACATGTCAGTATTATTCTAATTTCATTAATGGATCATCCTGCTAAAAATATAGATATTTAGATGCTAACAAAATCAGATTTATAATTTTACAATATTAATAACAACATATATATTTTTATATATAGCATTCTTTTAGTATACGAAACAAAAAAATTAAATTTAAATTACGGTCTTACACTCTTAATTAATCAAAATAAATTATCATTATACTAATTTTTAGGATTTAATAACTAATCATGAATGATTATTAAAAAATTATTTAATACGAAAATTATGCTTAAATTACGGTTTTACAATTTACAAAAATATTAAATACCCTAATTACCATTAATTTTCACAGGGTTCAAAGCAATTGAATTGGTACCAATTATCATTAAATTATTTCTTCCTTTAATTGATCAAATTTATTTTAATTATTATCCAAAATTACGAATATCATTCCAAATTTGTTTCAAAATTACGAATATCATTCCAAAATCACTAACGAAGATATTGAAACAGATTTTTTTAATCAAAATCTATTATCATTATACTAATTTTAAGGATTTAATAACTAATCATTAATGATTATTAAAAAATTATTTAATACAAAAATTATTCTTAAATTACGGTCTTAAAATTTACAAAAATATTAAATACCCAAATTGCCATTAATTTTAACAAGATTCATAAATATTGAATTGGTACCAATTATGATTAAATTATTTCTTACTTTAATTCATCAAATTTGTTTCAATTATTATCCAAAATTACGAATATCATTCCAAATTTGTTTCAAAATTACGAATATCATTCCAAAATCACTAACGAAGATATTAAAACAGATTTTTTAATCAAAATCAATTATCATCACACTAATTTTTAGGATTTAATAACTAATCATTAGTGATTATTAAAAATAATGAATACAAAAATTATGCTTAAATTACGGTCTTACAATTTAAAAAAAATATTAAATACCCTAATTACCATTAATTTTCACAAGATTCATAAATATTGAATTGGTACCAATTACCATTAAATTATTTCTTCCTTTACTTCATCAAATTTGTTTTAATTATTATCCAAAATTATGAATATCATTCCAAATTTGTTTCAAAATTACGAATATCATTCCAAAATCACTAACGAAGATATTGAAACAGCTTTTTTTGATCAAAATCAATTATCATTATACTAAATTTTAGGATTTAATAACTAATCATTAGTGATTATTAAAAAATTATTAAATACGAAAATTATGCTTAAATTATTGTTTGCTTATTCGGTGTCTACGTGCAAGTGTACACGATCGTTATTGTAATGGCAAGCTTAACCAAGTTTATTTTATATCGAACACAGGGATAGGGCGGATTGTAAGGTAAGACTATTGTTCTTAATTCGAAAACACAAAGCAAGTAAAGGGGATATGGTATCTATGTCTATGAGTGCGTCAAACTAGTGAACTACCTATCACCTTGGGTTACAAAGTGAGCGAGTGTGAAAAATATGTGCTAGTGTACTATCCTATGTTTCATATGGTGAGGTGTCACTTTATCATCCCATGAAATTGTGTACAATCAATTGGTAAGCCACTCTAACATGCAATGGGTCTCCCTAATAACACATTAAAGCCTTTAATTGTTCTTCCTATTCACTAAGGATAGCTCTCACTATCTTTGGAATTTAATCAAACACTTAGCATGCATTGGCCTAATACAAGAAGATTTAGGAAAATAGACCAATTCTCATTGAGACTACCTCCTAATGGCCCTTATGATCAATTACACATGCAAAGCATTCATACAATCCATCAATGTAGAGAATTGATCATACAACAATTCATAGCAATCAAAAGATCAACATAATCACCATACTACTTCATAGGAATCATACACCAACACACAAAGGGATTAGCCCATGGCTAATTTGGTAAACAAAAGAGAAATTGAAGTAACTACAATCTTCATTATGTAGGAATTATAAAGAGTATACAAGAATTTTACCTATTACAATGAAATTGAAAAGATACAAAATTACCTCTAGAAGCTAGAAAATGATCCAACAAATGAAATTGAAAATCGAACGGTAGAAATGTATCTTGAACGATGCTAAGAATGCTGGAGAAGACGGATTGAAGATCCGTATGGTAGATCAAAAGTAATCGTAGAAATCATAAATGGAAATCTAAGAACATCCAATTGAAAACTACCTCTAACTTCTCCTAATCTAGAGAGAGAATATGAATCTAAGAAAATGATAAAAGTCCATATGAAAATCTGAGATGGAAGTATATATAGTGCCCTTAGATTATTGACTAAGATGCCCTTCATTAAAACACGTAAAAGTATGAAAATAGCCCTGAAATTTCAGACTTTCTGCTCTTCTGTCGCCCAAGAACTGGAGGATTGTCGACCTCTTGGTCGACAGCTTAGTCTACAGGTGGCATTTTTGTCGCGCAAGATTTAGCTGTCTGCCGTCCGAGCTTGGTCGACACCTGGGTCGCGCGGAGCGTGTCTTTCCAGGTGGCTTGGTCGCGCGACTCCTGTCTTCTGCTGAAGGGGTCCCGTCGACCAAGGCCTTAGTCGCAGTCGATGCGCGACTTCCTCATTTTTGTCATATTTTGAGCTCTAGAACTCCGATCGACTCGATTCTTCTTTCGTTGTGACCCTCTCTTCAAGATCTTGAACATGGAATATTAATTTCTCCATTTTGCTCAACTCCAAAATTCAGACTTTTCTCAATCTTGATCGTTTCTTCCTTATTTTGCTCATTTTCACCTACAATCGCAACTTTCTAGTAAAAAAGGGTTAAATATACAAAGTATCGCATAATAGGGTTAAATATGAACATAATTTCACCAAAAGCATATAGAAATGAGTGCTAAAACATGCAATTATGACCCTAATCACACCCCCAAACTAGATTGTTGCTCGGCCTCGAGCAACGAAGCGATAAGATAGGGGAATAATTGTATGTATGAAGCACCAAGCACAAGATCAATGTCATAGAATCATCACTCAATATCTAGAAAATCTAAAATACAATATCATCCACTATCTATCAAAATCAAATCAATAAGCACAAAATCAAGTCAATGAGTCATGATCCTCTCAAGATAGGTGTTTAACTCAACACTCAAGTGTTTAAGCTCTCTCATTCATCACACAATGATACAAATACTACCATAAGCTTGGCTCAAGTCTACATTCTCCATCACTTGCAATGACAATTCAATCACACATCAATGAGGACTTTTAAAGGTTGTAGTGTTGGCTCTTTGGTAGGGAAGGAACATATGGGTAAAAGTGACTAAGTATGATTAGTAAAGCATAGAAGGAATCATCATGTAAATCATATCTTCATGCCAATAGCAATCTCATCTTCATGCTCTTTCAAAATCAATCTTCCCTTTTTGCAAAATTGTGAACATACTCACAAAACTTGAGTCAAACTTGACCATAATTTTTCAAAAAGTCAACCTTTTTCAATTTCTTGCAAGCACTTACCTTTAAACATTCTTTTCAAATCAATCCATGCATAGAATTTCTTTCCACATTGGCCACCAATTTCTTCATCTTATCACCAATCTTCCTTCCTTCTTTTCACTCTACTAATCATAAGGACAAGAGAGTTCCAAAAAGGAAGGAAAATGGCTTAAAGTGTGGTTAGTCAAATGAAAGGTCTATAAGCACAAAATGGGTAGCAAGGGATATCAATATCAATGGTAGGCTCATAGGGCTAATTGGCTCAATGTAAATCAAAGAATATGCCTCATATCATATCATGTGAAATCCTTATCTAATGTAGCCTCAAATAAGACCAAAGCCAAGTTCTAGAGTATAATGCACATGTGTGGAACTCACATAAAAGAAATGTCATCCGTTCAAGATTAAAACGGGCAAAATTTAGCTCAAAACTCACGGGTTATGTTGATCAAGACTCATATCATATCAATATGCTCATATCAATGAAATCTCAAGAATCATGAAATCAAAAGTATTAAAGATAAGACAAGAATCAAGCAATAAATCTACTACACTAATCAAGACTATCAACTCATCCACACAACAATAAACATATCTCATGCATTCACTACTCAAAACAAACAACAATATGGCCAAAAATAAACAAGCAAAACAAGGGCTCATCAATACAAAAGGCATCAAAGCATAAGAATACTTCCAAAAATCAATCTAAAAATAGCATTGCCATGAGAATGACGAAATGATCACACCCCCCCAAACTTTTTTGGACCAAGGGTCTAAAAAGTTTGGCAAAGAAGTGGAGGCAAGAATCATGCAATGCACAATAAAGCTCAAAACTAAACCATCATCAAATAGAAATAAAATCCATAGTCAACATAATCAAATCAATACCAAGAAATCAAAAATCATCCAAAACAACAAACTCCTAAAAATCCAAAAATCAATAACAAAAACAAATCAACTAACAATCTAGAAAAACAGGAAATGGAAGCAAGATAGGGATAAGAATGTGTTACCCTTCCTCAGGACGTCGTTACACATCACGGAGGAGGATAACGAGGATGAGTAAAATGGCCCTCTCCGATGTGCCAATTCATCATTGCTCGTTGGGCTTCGAGGATCTCTTCCATATTGTTGGACATAGTGTTCACATTATCGTTGATGGAATCCACGGTATTATTGAGGCGGTGATAACTATCGGTCAATCTTGTCATATCCTATCGAAGGAAGGAATAATCGTTCCTAAGATCGTCCACGTCTGTCCTCAAAGATCGTACCTCGAGTCCCCATTCGTCATAAGTCAATCCTTCGAACACTTGTCCACCCCCTTGATTATAGTAAGCCTCTTGCCCATAGTACTCCTCTTGCATTGGATCATGTCCTTCTTCTTGTTCTCCCTCTTGAGGTTGAGAGCTCGATTCACCCCTTGGTCTTTTGAATGCCCTCCTTTCGAATCCCTCCTTAACTTGCAGGTGCAAAGGAGAGTTGAGCTTCAAGTTCTCCTCCTTCGTTATCGTCAAAAGATCATAGTCAAGTAAAGGGAAGAGGTCATTTATATTGGTACAGGTACAGCAAATAATGTTTGCTTTCCTCTTATATATCTTTGTCCTGACCATGTGTTCCAAATCAAGAGGCTCTCCTTCACAAACTACTCTTCTTCTCGCAGGACTCACCTTTTGAACAATATGAGTCAATATACCTGCATAAGAACAATTCGTCCTCGTGATTTGCTGGCTAAGATTTTTGAGTAGATAGGCACCAAAATCCGCCTTCTTGGATGTTAGCATTGAGTGAAGAATAAACAATTCCTTACTCCTGACTCGGCTCCCTTCAACTCTAGCAAAAGCAGTGTTTGCTAAGATCTTGTGCACATAAGCTAAGATAGGATTAGCAATGTTAGAGGCCCTCGAGCTTTGAGCCACATATCGTCCTCCATTCTTACTTATCAAATCCCAAGCCTCTTAAGCACGGGTGAACCTCTCCCAAGCATAGAAATTCTGCCTTCGAACCTTTTCCGCACAACCAAAAATTTGGTTGATTTGATCAGTTGTTAAGGCATATTCCACGTTGTCGTTCCGGAACTTGACTTTGGTTGGAACTCCAGCAATCTCTTTTATGTCTAATGTGCTCAAAAACTCAATACATAAATCTTCATTTACCTCATAGAAAGGTATGGTAAGTAGGCCTTTCCAACCTATTCTTTCAAACAAAACTTCTACATCATCCCCAAAATTACACTCTGTGGTAACCCTCTTGTCGAAATATCTACCCGTGAAGAACTCAATATTCCACACATGTGCAAAAATATTGAAGTAGTTCTCTTTATCTCCAAAGTAGATTTGATGATTAGATGGCTTGTCTCCACAACTCTTAAAACAAGCTTCCTCCAAATTGGGATCATTCCACTTCTTATTAGTGGAGGAACTCGAAGCTTTTCCATTTCCTTTCTTACTCATCCTATAAAATTCCTCATGTTAACAAAAGCATAGGATGAAATATAAAATAATCAATCCTCAAGCACAACCAAAACTAAGATTGAAAAGATACGTTCTCAATAAAAGGATTTAAAGAAATAGACATGAATCTTCATCTTTTTATGCTAATGCCATTCTCAATAAATCTCCTATAAGCATCATCCCTTAATGAAATAAGCAACTAAATCCATACTAGATTCAATATAGCTCAAGAATGATAGCATTATGCACAAAATTATTATAGAAATCAAATTAAAGCACAATATACTCAAAATCCCGTCACTATGTCTACCCCTATTTTCAATCATCAATTAAGCTTATAAAACTCAAAATTGGCATGCAATTGGGCTCCCAATGGATTACCCATCAACAATGTAGCATAAATGCATCATCAATTTCATGAAAACTCAAGAAAATAAAAAATCCCCAATTCACATGCTCAAGAACCCTAGATATTCAATTTCAAATTCTCAACAATGCAACCATGGAATTCTTATAAAAGTACAAGAGATAGGTAGAGGAGAGTGAGATGAATATACCTGTAGAAGGATTTATCGAGAGGAAGTGTAGAATTTGAGAAGTAAAAATTTTCTTCTCTTCTTTTCTCTTCGGCCGTGAGTTTTGAGAGAGAGATACAAGAATCTTGTGTTTTAAGTGTGTGTTTGTGTGTTTAAGAGTGTATAAGAATGAGTAAATGGTTAGTGGGCTTACCTTGGAAATTGTAGTCAAAATTTGACCCAATTTGGTCAAAATCTGGATTTCCAAACACACCTGTCGACCACAAGCTTCCGGGCTACCGACCAAGCTGCTCGACAGCTTGGTCGTGCGAAAGCATTTTTGTCTCGCAAGACCTTGAGGTCTGCCGTCCCAGCTGGTCGATACCTGGGTCGCGCGAGGCCTGTCTTTCAAGGGCCTTGGTCGCTCGAAGCCTGCTGTCTACAGCTAGAGGTTCCGTCGCCCGAGGCCTTCAACTTTCCTCTTCTAAAATTTTCAATTTTTCACCCTTTTTCTTGTCCTACACGACTTTACTTAACACTCAAAATATCACAAAAATATCAACAATCATGAATCAAATATGGTAGCAAATAGAGGGAAATTTAACACGAACACACCCCCCCAAACTTTTTCGGATTGTAAATCCTAATAAAGTTTGGAAAAGTGGTAAATTACAAATTTGCTAGCACATAAAACCAATTAATCACAAACTCTCAACTCAAAAACCAAGTATTCATCAAGATTATATCAAAAATTCACTTCTCAAACTCTTCCTAGTCATTTAAGCACAAAACCAACAAGCAATTATCAAAAGAAAATGACCAAATATACCAAATAACCTCATGCTTCCATTCCAACACAAAAATCAATCAAGTCAAAACTAAAAACAAAAGAAATAAAGGATACGGATGGGTTGTCTCCCATCTAGCGCTTGGATTTAACGTCCCCTAGCCGCACAACTCTTAAGCTCATGTAACATCAAGATCGATGAGAGTTGAGTGACGTACATCACTCAATTTCCTCTTCCAAAAATATGTTTTCTTCACCATTTGTTTCACCCCCTTGTCCTCATTCACCTTTTTCATCTTTTCAAAGGACCATCAACACTAAACTCACTCTTGAGATCAATTTTTCTTGCCTTGTCATTTTTTTCACTTGTCATAACATCTCGTACGACTTTGTTCATCTCCCCTTCAATCCTCTTTGGGGAACTCTTGGAATTACCATGGATCGAAAAAGTGGCTTTCTCACCATTCATTTCAAGAGTAACCTCTCCTCGCTTAATATTAATTAAAGCATCCGACGTAGCAAGAAAAGGTCTCCCAAAAATGATAGGACTCTCAAAATCTTCTTCAATATCTAGCACAACAAAGTCAACGGGATAAACGAACTTACCAACATGAATGACCACATCCTCTATAACTCCTCTTGGTCTCACTTTTGAACCATCGGCCATTTGCAAATTCATCTTTGTTGGCTTCAAGTCATGCAAGCCCAACTCCTTGGCAATAGATAATGGTATCATGTTCACACTTGCACCCAAATCACACAAGGTGTTCATTTTCTTGCTCTCTTTAATATGGCAACTCAATGTGAAACTCCCTGGATCTCTAAGCTTTTGTGGTAAATGATTGAGTATCAACTCACTACTCTCACGAGTAAGCTTAACCATTTCCGGTTCATTTTCTTTCTTCTTCTTTGCCAAAGCATCTCTCAAGAACCTTGTATAATTTGGCATTTCTTCAATAGCTTCATGAAAAGGCATATTTGAATATAACTTCTTGAAAAGTTCAAAGAACTTTTTGAATCGATCTTCAAGCTTATCTTTCATTCCTATTGAAATTTCCACTTCACCTCCTTCTCCACTTTCCCTTCTTCCACCTTTCTTTCCACACCCCCTATTTTATCTAATCCCTCAATATTTTCTTTCTTTTCCTTCTCTTTCTTCATCACCCTATCTTCTACCCCCAAGCCTTTCTCATTACTCCTTACCAATTTCACTTTCTCACAACTAAATACTTCTTCCACCATCTCATCATGAAACACTTTTAAAGGAGAATTCCCTACAACCTCATTTTCAACCTCCACACACGACATTGAATTACAATGCTCACGAGGATTTATCTCGGTTGTAGAAGGGAACTTACCTGTATTCACTTGTGGGCTCAAAGATGAAGCAATTTGCCCCATTTGAAATTCCAAGCTCTTGATTTGATTACCTTGTGAAGCATACAAGTCATCAAACTTCTTGTGCATCTCACCATTCATCTTTTTAAATTCCACTCTCATATCTTCCATGTTCTCCAAAATCAATGCCAAGGTGTCCTCCACACTCCCCTTACCCTCAATGTTAGGCGGCTTTGACCCCGGATCAATCCCTGGTGGTAATTGGATTGCCCCCTTAGGATTGGAATACGAAAAATTCTCATGTCTTCTATTAGGATTGTAAGGAGGATTTCCTTGATTCGGATATGGACTTCCTTGTTGTCTAAAAGGTGGATCAACATATGATCTTTGATTATTTTGAAAAGAATTGTTGTATTGAGGATGACCCATATAATTCACTTCTTCTTAAGTGGAGGTAGTAGGAGGAGGAAGACTTTCGATAACACATACTTGCATAGGGGCTGGAGCTTGGTTTTGGTTTTGGCCTCCATAGACCAAATTTATCACATTTGTCATCTTTTCCGCAAGAAGTGCAACTCGATCACCCGTTCCACTATTAGCTTCTCTTTGGAAAGCATCATTTGCAGCAATGTTTTCGATGATCTCGTTCACTTGACGAATGGTCTTTGTCCAAACCGAGCCTCCGGCATAAGAATTCAAATAATTCTTGTCTCCTTCATGCAATCCAATGGTGAATGTCAAGAGTATGTCTTCATCCCTCAAACCATGTTGAGGAAAAGCCAACAACAAGGTTTGGTACCTCTCCCATGCACTAGATATGGTCTCTCTCACCTTTTGTCGGAAATTCTTGATCTCTTCCCTCGCCTTTAGCATCTTTGATGGAGGGTAAAATTTCTTAAGAAATTGGGAACTCAACTCCTCCCATGTGGCAGATTTAGGATTCATAGCTCTAATCCATGCTTTAGCTCTCCCGATCAACGTAAAATTGAAGAAACGAAGCTTCTTCTCACTATCCGACATTCCTTTGTACTTGATCGTGTCACATATCTCCATGAAGTTATTAAGGTGAGCATTTGGGTCTTCTCGATCACTAGACCCTTCGAATGGAGACTCCTTTAACAACTTTAAAAGATTCATATTAAGCTCAAACTTTTCAGCATCAATCGGAGGTCTTTCTATTCCATCATATTGCTCATTAACTCTCGGCTCAAAGTAGTCTCGCAGCAATGGTTCATAGTTTTGAGGTGGATTTACAATTTGTGGTCTTTGGTGTTGAGGTGGTGGTGGATATGGATAGTATGGGTAATTATGTGGTGGTGGTGGGTAGTATGGTTGGTTAATTGGGTAATTTGGGTAGTTTGGATATTGAGGTGGGTAGTAAGGTTGATTTGGGGGTGGATAAGGTTGGTATTGGTGTGGTATAGGTTGTGGTTGGAGTGGAACCTCTCTTTAAGCGAAATTCTCTTCTCCTTGATGTACTTGTCCTCTTAAGGGCTCTTCTTCTCTTTTCTCATCTCGAGCTTCATTCATATTATTCTCTATGTTGATTTGATTCAAACGAGCTTCTCGCTTTCTTCTTCTTAGGCTATTCTCAAGATCCGAGTCTAAGGGCAGAAGATCTCCCCCTTGACTTCTTGTGTGCATACACCAAGAAAGAATCAAGTATCAAAACTTCTCACACCAAAATAGTATAAAATCGAAAACAAGAACAAAAATTAAACAACCAAACAAACAAGCCGTCTCCCCGGCAACGTCGCCAAAAAACTTGTTTGCCTATTCGGTGTCTACGTGCAAGTGTACACGATCGTTATTGTAATGGCAAGCTTAACCAAGTTTATTTTATATCGAACACAGGGAGAGGGCGGATTGTAAGGTAAGACTATTGTTCTTAATTTGAAAACACAAAGCAAGTAAAGGGGATATGGTATCTATGTCTACGAGTGCGTCAAACTAGTAAACTACCTATCACCTTGGGTTGCAAAGTGAGCGAGTGTGAAAAATATGTGCTAGTGTACTATCCTATGTTTCCTATGGTGAGGTATCACTTTATCATGCCATGAAATTGTGTTGGTAAGCCACTCTAACATGCAATAGGTCTCCCGAAATACACATTAAAGCCTTTAATTGTTCTTCCTATTCACTAAGGATAACTCTCACTATCATTGGAATTTAATCAAACACTTAGCATGCATTGGCCTAATACAAGAAGAT
>JAPKLY010001332.1:0-49440 GCA_026898435.1 Prunella vulgaris
ATACGAATAATATTATGTAAATACCCAAAGATGTCTTTAGTAATACCAAAGAATTCTTTAGTAATACCCGAAGAATAGATAATAAATACCCAAAAAAATATTTAGTAATACGAATAATATTATGTAAATACCCAAAGATGCCTTTAGTAATACCCGAAGAATAGATAATAAATATCCGAAGAATAGATAATAAATACCCAAAGAAATATTTAGTAATACGAATAATATTATGTAAATACTCAAAGATGTCTTTAGTAATACCCAAAGAATTCTTTAGTAATACCCGAAAAATAGATAATAAATACTCAAAGAAAATATAACAAACATCATTTTGAAAGGGAGGTTCTTGTATTTCTAATGCTGGGGTTCTCCTTTTGCTACCAATGAAGACTTATCAAGATCTGGTTGTTTATTGCAGCCTGCAGGTAGTAGCTGGAGAGCTGGAACTAAAGGAGTGTAATTTAAATTGGTCTCCTAATACCCAAAGAACAACACTTCAATACCCAAAGAACAACTCTTTAATACCCAAAGAACAACTTGCTATACTAAAAAACAAATCTTTGCAATACCCCAAGAACAACTTGTTATACCAAAAAACACACAGTGCGCGCGTGTACTGTGTGTTTCTAAAAATATCAAATTAAATTCAAAATTAAAGTAAAATCAAGGTGCATAGTATGCACACGTGTGCATACTAGAATTTGCGAATCCCAAATAAATTTATGAGACAATTTTATATAAGGCATGCTCGATAAATATGTAAGAGATTTCTATATTATCAGTCGATTTGGACGTTCCATACAAATTTGTACACTACTAAAAAAAAAAAGCATCGATTTACGTATTAACACAACTATAAATATATTTACTCATATATGCTAATATTTTATTTATAAAATACTTTATTCTTAAAAAATGAATTCCTACTAAAGGAGTAATTAATAAAAGAACATGGATATATACAAATTCCATTTGATGTCAACCAACTTAGCTGTGAATACTTTTGAACTTGTGGCTGTAGTTTACCAAATTACCACTCTTTTTCTGGGAAATTCCACTCCAAGTGTTTACTTTAAAATAATGTACTCCTTCAGTTCTACGGAAATTTGCACACTTTTTCTATTTGGACGTCCCAAACAAATTTGCACACTATTAAAAAAGGAACATTGATTTATGTGCATACTCACAAACATATATACATATTTACTCATACGCCACTACTTTATATACAAAACACATTTTTCTAAAAAAATATTCCACCCTTTAGGGTGCAAATTCCTACGGGACGGAGGGAGTAATTTGTATCTCTTAATTCTGCATGTTAAGGGGATAGATTGTTATATTTTAAAGCAATAATTTGTTAAACTGCAGAATTTGTTACATGATTTTTTAAATTGTTATAATTTTATAACATAATTATTTTTTGGCAAAGTTCTGCGTATTAGCGGATGCGATTCTGTCCAAAATTGTAAAAGAATTATTAAGAAATTAAAGATTAAATTGAACAATAAAAGAATGTGGTGATTCTTTTATCATTTTTCAATGAGTTGCCTGCCACCTCAGCGTATCATTTTCGGAGAATGATCGTATGATATAATAACAATTTTGTTTAAAGGAAAATTGTATTAATTTATAGGTTTTCTAAAACACATATATTGTAATTAAAAAAATATGAAAATTTGTAGTTTAATTCTATACAATTAATCCAAAAAGTACAAGGAGATTGTTTTAGGTAGATTTTGCAACTAACATATCATATTATACAGTACACAAATTAATGAGTAATTCACAAATGCTCGTACCACTATTATATATAATTATTGTCATTATTGTTGTTATAAAAATATGCTTAATTTGTTAACAGTGATAGTGAATATACATAATAATGAGAATGTTCAGACATAACATTGATAATTAATAAAAAATTGAGTTAAGTGAATTCAAGTTCATAAATTATTTTATCCAAATTAATTTGTCACAGTTATTTAATTTGTAACAAAAATCACCTTTCTTCTAAACTCAGGAGAAATAGAATGGGAAAAATAAAAAATCGATAGCAAGTAAATACTTGCAATATGTAGGCCCAAGTCCGTGGGCTTATGATCACATACCAGCCGCTGAGGCCCATGTTATTGACACTTACCATTTTAGGAAATACCCTACTTTTAATATGTTCGACATTATTTTTTGAAATATTTATAAATTTTCGTCAAAAAATTTGAACAAATTTTCATTTTTAAACTACATTCGAAAAAAAAAACCGAAAAAATTTAAAAAATTCGAAAAAAATTGCCGAACAAAGGGTAGTGTATTTAAAAAAAAAATAGTGTATTAATCTGGCTAGTGTATTTACCAAAAAGGTTTGTGTAAATAACCTGGGCCCTCTTTAATTTGCTGCAGAGGCCCATAAAATAGGCCTGTGTTGTACTATTGGGCCCTGAAATCCTAAAGATATTGTTCATGGCCCAATCAAATATGGGCCTTTAAGGGCGAGGTTAGTTAAGAAATTTGTTAATTGATTTTCCATATATATCCTTTCAATTGTATTTTCTAGTAAATTATCATTACTTCGGAAACAAAACTAAAAATCCATCTGGTAAATAAATTTCATAAAATTTTATATCATTATATGTACTCACTATTTCATTATATATATTTATTAATAAAATTAAATTTATAAATTAAAATTATAATATATAATATTATGTTATGAATAAATATATGTAATAATATCAATTTCATAACATAAACAAGTTTTATGTGAAACATATACTTCGTAAATTCTATGAAATTCCAATGTAGTGCTTTAGCAAATAGAAAGTATCCTTGTTACAAGTTACAACAAAGCAAATGTGAATTCAATTTTATGTCGAATGCATTAACTTTTGGATAACGTTTAGATAGAATTATTTGAAGAGCGTCTTTTGGATAATGTTTAGATATAAACATTCCTGTGAGCATTCATTCTGTAAGGCTTCTTTTCATACTTCAACTCTTCCGCTGGTAATACTTCTTCAAGTGTGCTGCGCTCTAAGTGTACGATGAAGCTTTCCTGTTCATGTCTTCACGGTCATATGTCCCGTTCGTCCAGCCTACGATAACCCGGAATGTTCCTTCCCAATTAGGCCCAAACACACCAGGTGGCGTCGCTAATCGTCTTCTCAAGACCAACTCCCCAATCTTGAATTTTCTGCTTCGAACTTGGGAGTTGTAATACTTTTCAGCTCTTTGCTTGTAGGTAGCATTTTTTAATTCCGACGAGGCTCTGGTTTCTTCGAGTAAATCCTTTTCCACTGACAAAGCTTCCTCATTTCCTTCTTCGTCGTATCCTCCTACCTTCCAAGTCTGGTTTTGGACCTCCACCGGGACAACTGCTTCTGTTCCGAAAGCTAAAGCAAACGGGATTTCACCGGTACTGGATCGATATGATGTTCTATAGGACCACAACACTTCTGGAAGTTCGTCTACCCAACTACCTTTCTTGTCTTCGAGGCGAATCTTCAGTACATCCTTAATTGAGTCTCAATTTCAAAATTAATTTTAATCAGTCCATACCTAAAATTGAGTTAGTCAAAATTAAAATTAAAATTAAAATTAAAATTGGGCCTAAATTTGGATGCACCCATTATTTTGTGTTATTTGAAATATAAAGAATTTAAAAATGTATGAATTAATTATGAATTTTAAATAGTATAATTTAGAGACGGTGGGAATACTATATATATATATATATATACTAATAATAATAATAATAATAATAATAATAATAATAATAATAATAATAATAATAATAATAATAATAATAATAATAATAATAATAATAATAGGCCCCTAAGGTTTACCATAACTCTGAGACTTCAGTCGAATAAGTTTATAAGCTGTTCAAAACATTTTATTTTCTATTTAAAAGCTAAACTCTCATAATGTGTTTGATAAAATAAAATGTTTGACAGCTTATAAAATTTTAAAATAACCTCCTAACATTTTATAAGCTTTAAAAAATAAGTTAAAATATCATAACTTATTTTTCTCAACACCTCCATCTCGATCCACCCGCCTCACTCTGGACCCCACCAACACTCCACAACCCTTATCTCATCATAAAAAATAATAAAATATTTATTATCTATTAAAATTAATTTTTTTTAAATTATGATAAATTATCTAAAAACTTATAAATTGTATTAGTCAAATACTTCAACAACTTATAAGCCACTTAAAAGGAAAAAAATTATATTAGACCGTCTGATTAAATTAGACTACATAAATTAACACATATCTCATATCATTGTGACAATGAGTTGTACACAATTCATATTTCATTTAGTTGTCTCATGACATGAAACAGTCTCATACAAAACTAACTCTACTTAAAAATAACATTTTATAAACTCTTAAAACAATTTATAAATGTTAAAACTTATAAAATATTTAATATAAATTTGAGTGGGTCTCTTGTGCACTTGGTGCACATGTAACTGGGTCAACTTATGATCCATTTTCGCAGACCCTTCATATATTACAAAATTCGGATTCATTAACAGAATTCGCTTGTAGTCTGGTGGCTATGTTCACTCTTAAGAATCGAGGGGTCGACGGTTCGAACCTCAGCTCGCACTAATATTTTGTGCTCAAACTGAAAAGTTAAACAACTTTACACATAAAAGTTATATAACTTTATACTGAAAGTCATTGAAGTGCTGAAACTGAAAAGTTACACAATTTTATACTGAAAAGTTAAACAATTTTACACATAAAAGTTATATAACTTTATACTGAAAGTCATTGAAATTTTTTTCACACTTAGCTATTTTTTGTCCAAGTTTTTTTTGATGTAAAGGTCTAGTATTCTTTGCACAAAATTGACAAGAAAAATCCTTAACAAATGACACAGTTTACCATACTCCTTAAACTTCAAGCAATACACTAAAATTATACTACTATACATTGAATTAACACTACTGTAAACTGAAAAGTTATACAACTTTACACAGAAAAGTTACACAATCTTATACTGAAAAGTTACACAACTTTACATAGAAAAGTTACACAACTTCATACTGAAAGGTTACACAATTTTACGTTGAAAAGTTACACTACTTTATACTGAAAAGTTATACAACTTTACAAAGAAAAGTTACACAACTTTATACTGAAAGGTTACACAATTTTAAGTTGAAAAGTTACACAACTTTATACTGAAAAGTTACACAACTTTACAAAGAAAAGTCACACAACTTTACAAAGAAAAGTCACACAACCTTTCCATGCACGTAGAACACGGGGTTTTCGGTGACGCACGGCGTCGCCGGTATGTAAAACCGGCGGTAAATCAGCACCAGTGGAGGCATGTTTTTCAAAAACCCTCTCAACGATCTCACCGCGCGATCGCCATCGCCAGGCCTTTTCCCCCAATTTCCGGTACAACATTCATTCCAAGAAGATAATGAATAGAGCCATGATTTGTGTATCTCTTTCACAACTTAACGCTGCCGGAAAATTCCACACCTCCATGCCGGAATTCAAAAAAGCCTACACAACCACTACTCGCAATCGCCTGGAAGCCGTCTGCCACTGGAAAATTTGAAGTCCATCTCTCGCCTCTCAGCCGAAATTCGTCCACTACGCCGGAATTCGAAGAAGCCCCTATTCTGAAATTCTTCCTCCCCTGTTCGCTGAACATCATTTTTCCGTCACTTGCCCTGCTTAAAGATCTTGACGGAAATTGTTTACCGTCTCAGCAGCAGGAAAATCCACATCAGCTATCTCATAGCCACTCCACCGGGAATTAGAGATGTCCTGTTATCGCGCCGGAATCCATGGAGGTCCGGCGGGAATGTGAAACCAAACGATGCAACCTCTCTCTCCGTCAGACCGGCCTCCACCGGAACATTCAAAGAGTAAAGGTAGTGTATCTCGTTTTTGGCATAGGCGGCGGAGAAGCAAACTTTTAGTGGCTTTGGGGGTAGAGTCATGGATTTGGATTTTTTTTAGAATTTGGGTTGACCCAGTTACACGGATCTAGGATCCATGTAACTAGTGCATATGAGACATTGCCTATAAATTTAACCTTATTGAGATTTAAAAAGTCCTTAATATTAGTGGACCGAACATTTCTAAGTCACTATAAGTCTAGAGGACTTAATTAATCATTCACATAATACCTTACCCGGATTTGAACATTCTCAAAGGCTTTTTCCTAAAAAAAAAAAAAAATGGATCTTTTTAAATCATGTGTGTCAGTGTATATATACACACATTAATTTTGAATTTTGAAATATTGAAAAGCCTCTTTAGTCCTGATATGCTTAAAAAAAAAATTAGATAATTATTATTTGCTTATCTTAGCCTATCAAAAATTCTTTGATGCTCCATTTGGATGAGTGAATTTGAAATCCGTGGATTTCACATACAAATAATAATTTTTTCCAAGTAAGTTTGGTGAACTTACAAATATTTAGACTTGAGTTTATGTTCAAAATGAAAAAAATTTAAATTCTCTTCAAAACCATGTCATTTGTGAAATCCTTCCTCTCTACCCTTCTATCTCTATATTTTCTCTACTTTTTTCCTCCTCTCTCATTTTTTTACAATTCATGATTTGATATATATGTCTTTTTATATGTATTATTTTTAAAATTTATTCATTTTCAAATCTATCAATGGAAATGAAGCCTGAAAAGAACATCCAATTCAATCATTTGGAGTTTATCATTCTTTTTGTTCGTATTTTCTACTTTCACGTGCTCTAAATTATTAATCAAAATTATATATATTGATCATTTTAAATTTATTAAAAAATAAACCTACATGTGATGGGGCATACAACAAAACAAATTAGTGGGCTCCACATGATGGGAAACTCTTTAATAAGGACATAAAATTGGCCTTTAAGTAGAAGCAAGCAAGCCTTTGATATGATTAAGAGCTTGCTAATTAAGTAAAGATGGAAAGTAGAAAGTTGTGAATCATGTGCTTAAATAAGACAATGTTTGTGTTTGCAAAGTAAATCATTAAAGTGACAAAATTAATGGTTTTACTAAGAAATATATCTATTTCAAAAGTTGGTTTTCTCGTAACAAAATATTTAGCGCTTAAACATAATAAGTAAAAAATACAGGCACACCATAAATTTTATTTAAAATGTGATAACGATGCGCTTGCAAATTACATGTAACAAGAAAAAACATAAATCTATTGATAATGTATTAAGATATATTATAGAATAGCTTTTGTATGAGAATTTAAAAAAATACGAGATTTTAAATTTATAAATTCAAATTTTTAGATGAAATAATTTTTTTTTAATATCCGAGCCAGAATGCTCACATTCAGTGGTACTAAAATTTGATTGATCTCTTTAAGATTAACTTCATTCACATTTGATTGTGAGTATGGGCATCCCCAAAGGGAAGCTGAGAATGGAAGTATAAATGAATTAAAGAGAATATGAAATTAGTCTCATAATTTATTGTGAATTCGATTTTGATCCAAAAAATTTTGACTCTTAGATTTTGGAACATAACTCTTTGGGTAATTAAATTTTAGTCCTATATTTTGTCAAAAAAAAAGTGAAAATTACATAATTTTTTTGTCATGCAGCGTGCACATGATATGATTGAATTTGAAATTTTATGAATCCTTGCTGATATATATATATTTTTTATTAGTGTTTTAGAGATATGAAAAAAATAAATAAATAATATAAAATGAAAAAAACATTTATGTGTCATTAATGTCATCAAGGGTATTAGAAAAATCCAAATTCAACCACGGTGTGCGACAAGCATGACCATATGATAATATAAAAAAAAAAATTAGTAATAACCGAAAAACAAATCATTAATATCATAAAAACAAGTCAGTAAGATCCTAAAAATAAATCAATAGTACTTCAAGAATCAGATTATGTAATATCCAAAGAACAAGTCAATAATACTACAATTAAAAAAAACACATAATTTAAGCATGTAATACAACCCGAATGAGCCCATGAATTTTATCTAATTCAACCAACCAAAATTAAGTGTAAATTGAAACCAAAATTCAAATGCATATTCACGGATAAAAAAAATTATAAGGCAGGTCGTACTATACGCCTACATCCAAAATAAATTTTAATATAAAAAAATAACTTCTAAAAATGATAAAAACAAATAAAAGGAAAAACAGAATGGAAACAACGATCCACCATCAGAGTCTGATCCACTGCTCCTACAAGGCTAGAATGCGGTGTTGGAATTTGTGCTTCTCGAAAGAGTTTCGATTCGATATATTACTCGCCCAATTTTGATATTGGGTGAACGAGAAATTGAATTTTTAAGTTTGTTGTAACAAATGAGAATTGGGAAGGAAGGGGAATAAGAAATGAAGGGAAAGCTAAAAGCATTGTCCCACATCGGAAAATTGTTGTTGAGGAGGTGGGTATATAAGGAGAAACTCATCCTTAGCTTGTAAGAAAATCATAGGGTTATGCTAGGGGTGTGCAACGGTCGGTTCGATAACTGAACCAAACCGAATTTTGATAACCGAAACCGAACCGAATTAAGGTATAACAAACCGAAACCGAATATTTTATTATTTTTGCCCAAATAAGTAAATAGCAATGTAAATATCTATATAAATATTATTAAATATCATTTATTAAATACATATATTAATATTTATTAAATAAATAATTATTTCGGTTTGGATTTCGGTTAATAACCGAACTGAACCGAATACCGAAATTCTAAAAAATGATAACCGAAACCGAACCGAATACTACGGTAACCGAACCAAATTCATATTTCGGTTCGGTTTCGATTAATAACCGAATTATGCACACCCCTAGGTTATGCTCCTCCACACTCTACGCGTGCGCGCAGGGGGTGCAAATCTTGACCGAATTTGGCCTAAAAACCTTGAACTTGTGTGCGAGCACGTCCTGTGGACACGAATGTCGCAACGATTTGGTGGCGGCCTGACAAGCTAATTTTTCCCCGACTCAGGAATTTTTGCTGACCTGAGTCCTGAAGGACCATCCTGAGCAGTTCCTGATGGGCGTTTTCGGTTACGGTCAAGACCATACACACAAGGATAACAAGATATATAATATTTGAGTGGAAAAATATCCAGATAATTTCCGGCAATCTGCCACTTTCTTTTGTCCAAATATTTCACTATTTTTCGTTCTTACTCCGTTGATTTACGAACAACATTTCAGTTCGTTTTAAGCAAGATATTGTGCTATATCGTTGCTATAAATCGTTGTATCTTGGGAAACAAGTGTCCCAAATATTTACTAAGCACCTACAAAGTGAGGGACATATTTTGTTTTAAGGAAATCATGTTCTTCACGAGCCTCGATTTTCCGGTTATATTATTTATATTTTTTCAGCCATCAGGTGCCATTTCCTACATGAGGCACGTGCCCCAATAATTTTTCTTTATTTTTATTACTATATTTTATTTAATTTCTTTATATAAAAATGAACATTTTTTTCTATTGTCAATTTATATTATTCCTCCCCAATTTCGTTATATGTTACTCTTACTTTTTGACATAAATATTAAGAAAAACACAATATTGATATAGCATAGACAATGTAATAAAAAAAATAAAAAAATAATTTGAAATTCTCTTAACTTTCAATTCATTTTATATCCCAAAAATCATTTGAAAATATTTTCTGCAATAAATATTATAAAAAATCATCTTTAACAGAAGATGGGGATGAGAACCCACGATTATTTAATTAATTTCCTTTACACATTGCATTAATAAAGTTAGAAAATTTTGAGATTATCATCATATCAACAATAAATCCTATTTACCTAAATTAATTATGCTATCAATTGGATACACCATGGGTGAAGAATCTCAACAAAGAGGAATAAGTCAAAATCTTTTGATGTTTTGAATTTTCCTTTTTAGATAAATCATGGTTACTGAACCAGAAGAAATAATTTATGATCGACTCTACAATAGCTTCTGTTTAAACAACATATTTTCAATGGTTAGCAGCTATATATATGTACCTTAAATTATCTGCACCAAAAATATAATTTTTTTTTTATATAAAATTATAATTACAATTAAATGAGAGATGGTCTAAGAGACGTGGAATGAAGCATTTGACTGAATTAATAATAATATCAAATATATATAATGATACTTAAATATTATTGATATGAATTTAATCATAATTATCGCTGATAAGATGATGAACATCAGAATATTTATTTAATGGAATCATTCTTAATTGGTAAAGTATTATGTGAATGATACACACAGTAAATTTTATGGTGAACAACAATTTATTCTAAGTATTTTGAGATTTAATTATTTTAGAGATAAATGACAAAATACTGTATATGAACTAACACGACAATGTATATAAACTAGAATTTATTACATCTATAGTCTTTTTTTCATTCTGAATCACATCTACGGCCTTTGCTTTTTCCAAATATCAACCAAGGCCTTTTTTCCATATATATGCCCTTCATCTCTAAATTTAATTACGTTAATGCCATTTGTTTCTCTTACCAAACGTCAAATCAGTTATTATTGTCTGACACACACAGATGTTCCCATCTAATGAACACTATTCCAATTTAAATTTGCCTTTCTTTCTCATAACAATCTCTCTCATCCGGCCAATAATAGCTCTCAGAACCCCTCTCTCTCTCTCTCTAAATTCCCTCTATCATCTAGCTTGTAATCATGGGACGACATATTATGAATATCAACAAGCTTCCTATGCAGCAATGACGGTTTCATCTTCACTCTAGATTTCTCGTCCCATTCTCTCCCCCAAATTTCGCCTGTGAAAACTGTTCATCCAACCCAACCATCAGGTAATGTTCGCTACCCCTAACCCTGATCGATGGCAAATTCGCCATCGACGGCGACGAAGAACTCGACCCGAACGAAGAATTCGTTTCCATCTGATGTTTATTGTTGGGCTCCTTCGGATCTTCCAGATTCGTACAGGAATCCGCGTTGTTACCCACGCCGGGATCGTCGAGCTCCACTAGCGTATCCATGGCGGCCGATTCGGAAAGCCCCCTGGGGAGCAGACCGCCTGAGCCGTTTAGCACGTCGGCGAACCCGTCTCTGATTTGGAATGAAGAACAGAGAATACTCTTACTACAACCGATTCTATGAATACCTAGAATGCAGGTTGTTCCTCCATTATAATTCCCTCATTTTACTCAATTCCGCTCTCACTCATATGCAAAAACCCAAAGCCTAGATCCACCATTTCTGTATTTTCTCATTGTTTCTACTCATTTCTCAACCCTGTCACTCTCTGGAGCTTCGCTGCTTCTTCAGGGTTTTCTCTAGCTAAGAGCTTTTTGAGGTATTCTTGATTGTTGTTGCTATTCATTTTCTGCTTTTTGAGTCTTTTGTTGTCACATGATGTTGCTCTAAGTTTAATTTTGTGGGTTTTCTTTTTTTAATTATGATTCGTGTTTGAACCATTGAGTTGTTGGGCACTAATTTGAGAAAATCTGAAATTGAAAATGTTTTGGGGTTTCTGAGAATTATACACGGAAAAGAAGAATGTGGCGCATGGTGCTGTAATATTCATATGATGCAAGAACTGTATCTGAAGAAGCTTGAGAAGTGATGGCTCCAGATTATGTGCATTTTGGTTATGTTTCTTTTTTCTTTTTTTAAATTTTAATATAAATTTATGTACTGATTGACTGTAGTATTTCAACTCAGTTACTCGACGTCTGACGCTTAATTTCTTAGTAGAATTATCACTTGAAAGTGTACTAATGTTTTGCTAATATCAATTTGCTTTGTTAGTAGATGATAAACGAGGAACTATAAAGCATTAGGATTTGAAAGATGGAAGAAATACAATCTCAGTCGGATCACTACAGGTCCTCATCATCACCTGCAAGTAGAGTGCCTTCAAGCAATTTCTTCTACTTAAGGAAACCAGGGGCATTCAGGCAACCTATTTCATTCGAGGACTCGCCTGATTGGGATGATACGAATATTGAAGTTAAGGTGGAGGAAGGAGGAACTGACTCCATTCACACAGCTACTACTCTGGTCTCCCCATCCCTTTCCAAGCTCAATAGTAGTTCCCTTCCATCACCATCTTTGCCTGAGGGTGCAATTGTCGCCAGAAAGATTGTTGGGGCCTCCATTGTGTGGAAGGATTTGACAGTCACTATAAAGGGTAAAAGGAAATACTCAGACAAGGTTGTTAAGAGCTCTAATGGCTATGCATTGTCTGGAACTATGACAGTAATTATGGGTCCTGCTAAGTCAGGAAAATCAACACTCTTGAGAGCTCTTTCAGGTTAATTTGTTTTGATGCCATTTTGGTCTTGTTAGAGGAAGCAATAGGTTTGCTTATAAGAATAAATCTTATTATTTTTTTCTTTTTCCCATTTCAGGAAGATTTCCTGATTCAGCTAGAACTTTATGGTGAGGTATTTGTTAATGGTGTAAGATTGCGCATGCCTTATGGATCTACCACAGTAATGTTGATTCTGCTAGCAATTTTATTTTCTGAGAGAGCATTTAAGTGTAGTTGAAACATTCACTGAAGTTTATTTTGTAATGTACATAGTTTTTTTTGGAATACTTGTGAATTTTTTGTAATTGTATAGTGCAGAATTTACTTTATTGGTTTATGCTAAAATTTATCAACGGAAAATTATAGTTCTTATTTAAAGTAGTATCGATTAATTTCAACGAGATATTGTTCATATTTTCATTTTTTGTGTCAATCACCATGAACTTGTAGTGATTCTGATTTTCTTGGCCCAATAGTACAATAAATAACTCAATGGTACACTTGTAATTCACCGAAAAAGAGACTGGCCGGAAATTTATCCGTCCGGAAAATTCAAAAAAGGCTACAATAATTAGGTCAATGGTACACAAATACATTGTACTAGTAGTCACCGGCAATAAGTAATTATGAGATGTGACGTGAACAGTGTACGATTTGACGTGAACAGTCTAAGATGTGATGTGAACAGTGTGTAATTTGACGTGAATAGTACTTGATTTGACATAACATCACATCACTTGTACACATCCGTAATTCGGAGTATACAACTATACTCAAAGGTATACGAATATACTCAACGGTACACAACTAGGGTTTTGACCCAAACCTGACATAGCCTTTAGGCTACAATTATGGATGTAAAAGGCTATTTTGGCTCTAGACGTTTTGTGTGATACATAGGTGACCTTAGTTGTAGTATTACTACATACATTGGCCTTACTGGTAAGTGACCCTATAAACTAACACCACACTATATATATATATATATATGAATTAACACCACATAAGCAGACCCGTCTCAAAAAATATGGAGGCCCTGTGCTACTTTTTAAAATAAGGCCTCAAATGTAATGATTGAAAAATTAGAGAAGATTAAACAATTACCAACATAAATAAAAAAAATTGATCGTTAAACACCATGAATTTGGTGACCTTTTTGAGAAAAAATTAATTAAAATTTAAGGAAGAAAGTACAAGATTTTTTGCTCAAAAATTTTTCTTGATATTGTAGTATTTTTTTATGTGCATTTGCAATAGTATATTTTATAATTGTTGAAAAATAATATGTTTCAATATTTGAAAAATGTAAAGTACGTATTTATAGATAAAATCTCGTATCTTAACTGACTAACAAAACTTCCTATTTTTTTTGTGCTTTGAAATATAAGAATAATTTTATTAAGATTTATCTATATTAACTTAAAAAAATTTTCAAAATTGGGCCCCTAAATTTTGGGGGTCATGTGACATGTCACTGAATGTACATACTAATGAACGGCCCTATGCCATAGTGAATGAACTAAAATCATATTGTATATGAACTAACACCACACTGTATATGAACTAACACTACACTGCATATAAATTAACACTACACACCGAAATGTGTGTTATTGTGTGAAATAAAATATGTCGTTCACGAAATTATTACGGTGAGTACTACACACATAATACCCACTCTTAATCACTATTTTTAAATTTCTACAATAATTTTACATAATAGAATAAAAAAAGTTAAATAATTGAATATTTACTATGTACAACGTACCGAATTAAAATGATAATCAACAAATATATCTTTTTAAAATTATCTCTTTACTTAATTAATGAAATATGGCGTAAAAAGTGAAAATATATAGACGAGTAATAAAATTTAAAAAATAAATTAAATAATAGTTGAGTCTCCTATTCTAATGACATGTCACATAAGCAGCGAACACATAAATTGATACTCGCTGATAATATATAGACAAAAACTTATATAAAAATTTCTAAAAATAGAATTAAAAATAAAATAAAATTCACGCGTATAGCACGCCCAGCCCCAAGGAATTAACTCCCTAAGCTCAGATACCCACGCCTTGGCCCAGGGAACCAATTCCCTTAAATACACACGCTAACTACCACTCAAGTTTTAATATTATTTTTTAATTATTACAAATTTAAAAATAAATTAAATAATATTATATAATTAATTTAAAATCTTGCTCTTAATTTATGTTAGTCTAATAACACACATTTACTCATATAGTAGCATACATTTGCCCATATAGTAACACAAACTGAAGAGCAAATATATGTTACTATTAGAGCAAATGTGTGTTACTATTAGAGTAAATGTGTATTACTATCATATAAAATATTGTTATTTTACATATATTCATTTGTTTTTATAGAATAAATAATTTTTCACATAATGCAAGAGCAAAATGTGTGTTACTTTAAGAATAAATATTGATTATTTACAAATATTTTATTTATTTTTATAGAAATAATTATTTTTTCAATACAATAACATATGTATTACATGAAACAATATACCTAGATTTAAAAGGATGATGAATAAATTAAGAAACACATATTTATTATCATAAAAATATATTTTGCTCATATAATAACACCCATTTGCCATTATAGTAACACAAAAAGAGAGACAAATGTGTGTTACTATTAGAGCAAATGTATGTTACTATGTTATAAAATATTGTTATTTTACATATATTTATTTATTTTTATAAAATAAATAATTTTTCACATAATGCAAGACTAAAATGTGTGTTACTATAAGAACAAATATTAATTGCTCACAAATATTTATTTATTTTTATGGAAATAATTATATTTTTATATAATGACATATTTATTACATGAAACAATATACTTAGATTTAAAAGTAATTACGAATAAATTAAGAAACACATATTTATTCTCATAAAAATATATTTTGCCCATATAGTAATACACATTTGCCCATATAGTAACACAAATAGGGAGATAAATGTATGTTACTATTAGAGCAAATGTGTGTTACTATCTTATAAAATGTTGTTATTTTACATATATTCATTTATGTTTATAGAATAAATAATTTTTCACATAATGCAAGAGCAAAATATGTGTTACTATAAGAACAAATATTGACTATTCACAAATATTTATTTATTTTTATAGAAGTAATTATTTTTTCATATAATAACATATGTGTTACATGAAACAATATATCTAGATTTAAATGGATAATAAATAAATTAAAAATGCACATTTATTCTCATAAAAATATATTTTGTCCTTACAGTTACACACATTTGCTCATATGGTAACACAAATTGAAAGACAAATATATGTTACTATAAAAGCAAATATGTATTACTGTAAGATTAAATGTGTGTTACTATATGTATAAATATTTATTTATAATGTAATATTAAATATATATTTTAATTAATACAATACTTAAAAAATAAAAAAATAAAATAAACTTAAAAAAAGATTAATTAAGCAGTTGACGTAAACATAAAATTAATTTATATGTGGTGGGTGGTAGTGGGGGGCGTGGGAGCACTGGGAGGGAAGAATTAGTATAAATGGCGTGCATGGGTGGGATTAGCCATTAGGGTGTGGGAGGGACGGAAGAAATGGGATTCAGGTATGCGCGTGGGCCTTATTATTTTTATTTACTATATATGGAAATTTATATCGTAGAAATTTATATACAAGTGTTGCTCTAATATAAAATTAATTAGTATTAATTTTTAAATAGTATATTAATAATGAGTTAATAACACAAATATTTCATTACATGAAAAATTCGTACACTTTAATTGTGATAGATTTAAGGTGATTCCATAAAGAAAGAATTTAAAAATATATTTAATATTTGAGCACTATTTGTGTAGAAATTTCTACGGTAGAAATATCTATTTTTGAAAAATTCGCGGGTCTAAATTGGGTCGGGTCGGGTCGGACTTAAATATTTCTTTTCTCAAAATTTATGCAACTTGTAATTTCAGATTTTTACGCTTCCGGGTATGTTACAATTTAGGCAAATGCGTGTCACAATTAGGCAAAATCTGTTAGGGATGGCAACGGGGCGGGTCTGGAACGGGTATAGCCTGTCCCAGGACCCGCCCCGCCAAGAATTTTTAAGACCCGAGACCCGCCCCGCCCCACCCCTCCTCAATTTGGAGTTGGACCCGCCTCGCCCCGTCCCACGAACCCGGCGGGTTTTACCCGCCCCGACCTGCCTATTTTTTTTATTTTATTTTATTTTTATCATACATATCAAATGCATTACACAAAATATATTAAATTTTAAAATATAATATCAATATGCATATGAATGATTTAAACAACAATAAATATGCAAAATAATCCATAATTTTTGTTTGTAAGTAAAGAATAACAGAGGATTGAAATAAGGTTTCTGGGTTTTGTTTAAAAATAAAATAAAAAACAAACCTTATATATCTCATCATATGCAGGAACATTTTTTTGCTTTATTTTTTTGCATTCTGTGTTTAATTAAATTTTTTGCTCGAGGGGTGTTGATGTAATTATCAAATTGAGGATTTAAGTGACTGTTTAAAGCTAAGAATTCCACCAAACAATAACAATGTAATTGTGTCTTTAATTGTATTTTGTAGAGAGAGAGTAGTGAGAGTTAGAGAGAGAAAGTAATTCTGAAATTGTGAACTTAGAGAGAGAAAATGTGTACAAGAGACCTATATATAGGTTTGCATGTAGTGAGGTGACACCTTATGAGCCTACTTGGCTTTAGATGCTGACAAGTGTCCTTACACCTGTCCTTACTCACTACTATGCTTCTATTACATCGCTTCGTCTTACTACTTCACTAATAGTCCCCTATTTAGATACTGTCCACATTCTGGACTGGGCGATCTTCTCAGCGAGCTACTTTGCCTTATGCTATTCTAGGATGGGAGGTAATAGTAGACTTTCAGCCTTGTCTCTTGGACATGGGCGAGCTCCTTGGCGAGCTCCCCTGTAAGTAGGCGAGCTCCTGGTCTTGGTCAACCGTTGACTCGGCATCAGGCGTCTACGCGAGCTCCTTGGCGAACTCTTCTGCCTCTCTTGGAGTTGACTTGGTCAAGGTTGGTGACGTGTCTTTTGGGCATGTCGGCGAGCTTCTTAGCCTTGGTCAATTAATCTTGTAATTACCTATTAGTAGTTTGCCTATCAACAAGGTGATGATACTAGGTTTGTTGATATTGAGATGATGTTGATACTGCGTTTTTGTTGGGATACTGTACTTGATGATGCTTGAAATCCTTCTCTTTCTTTTTCATTTGGTTCTAATAATTGAAGGTGAGTTTTTATCATCATTTTCGTCGGAAAAATAATGTAAATGTGTGTTGCTGGAAAAGAGACGCAATAGTACAATAAACATTAATATAGTACAACACGATTCATTGTGGTACAAAAACAATAGTACACTAATTTGTTCAATGGTACATACGCATAATTTGACCGTCCGAAAAGTTAAAATAATATCTATGGTACAATAATTAGTTCAATGGTACATACACATTGTGTACTTTAAGTTCCCGAAAATATATAATTATGAGATGTGATGTGATTTGATGTGAATATGTTTGATTTGACATGAATAGTGTAAGATTTGATGTGAATAATGTATGATTTGACGTGAATAGTCTATGATTTGACATAACATCATATCACTGGTACACATATATGTACTATAGTACAATACTATACTCGATGGTACACAACTCTGTCACATCAAGCTTATAGTCTTGACATTAAAAAGTAACCAGCCTATAGTCTGCTACCTATACTCTACGGTAATATGATCTGGAAAGGTGGTTTTTGCTCCTACTTGTATTTCTCAAAAAGTGAAGCCTCCTAATGTATTAATATATACTCCCTCCATCCACGATAAATGGTCAACGTTGCCTTAAATGGTCGTCCACAATAAATGGTCTACTTACCTAAAATGGAAAACTTACAATCATTATTTTCATTTTTATACACATATATTCACTTTTAAACATCACATCAAGTACTTTTTTAATAATTAAATATTTTTTTATACTAATACACTCACTTTTACACATCAACATCTACTTTTCTTAATAACCGTGCACAACAAGAGTAGTCCAATTTTCATGGATGGAGGGAGTACTAATTTGCACCCTAATGTGGCCGACCCTATATAGTAATGTATATATACACAATATTATATTATATATATATCTTAATAAATTTTATGATAAAGCAAAATAATTTAAAAAAGAACCTACACATGTAAAATTCTTGAAAATTGTATATGTGTGTTATTTGTTTAATAATTATATAATTAGTATAATTATTATAATTAAATAGTTGTTTAGAAATTAAGTGTAGTATTTATTATATTATAAAATATTAATTAATTATAAAGCTAGATATATACATACATAGCTATATATGATGTATGTGTGTGTATATAAATGTCTTGTGTAAATTAATTATAGTTTGCTTAATTATTAATTAATTATGGAGCAACACTTGTGTACAAATTTCTACCGTAGAAATATCCATTTTTTAAAAATTCGCGGATCTAAACCGGGTCGGGTCAGAATTGGACATTTTTTTCCAAAATTCGCGCAACTTGTAGTTCCAGGTTTTTTCGCTCCCAGGTATGTTACAATTTGGGTAAAGGCGTGTTACAATAAGGCAAAATCTGTGTTACTAATTCTTAAAAAATTAATTTTTTATACTTTTCAAGTAACTATAAAGAAAATATGTATTTCTGCAAGTATAAATATGTGTTACTTAATTTATTTTTTATTCTCTTTGTTGATTTATGTTATTAATATGTTTTTTCGCTCCCAGGTATATTACAATTTGGGCAAAGACGTGTTACAATTAGGCAAAATCTGTGCTACTAATTCTTAAAAAATTAATTTTTTATACTTTTCTAGTAACTATAAAGAAAATATGTATTTCTGCAAGTATAAATATCTGTTACTTAATTTATTTTTTATTTTCTTTGTTGATTTATGTTAATAATATGTTATTCATGTACTTAATACATCATTTAATACCTTATATATGTTATATAATATATATTTTTATAAGGATAAATAAATGTTTGTGCATACAGTAACACACATTTGATCTTGCAGTAACACACATTTACTCTAATTGTAACACACATTTATTCTAGATGTAACACACATTTGCAATAACACAAATTTACTCCTAGTGTAACATAAATTTGCAGTAATACATATTTACTCTAATTGTAACACATATTTGTTCCTCATTTTGTGTTATTATATGAGCATATATGTGTTACTATAGGATAAAAATGTATTTTTATTAAGAATAAATATGTGTTACACATACAATGTAACATATACATGTGTTACATTGCATGAAAAATATTTACTTCTACAAAAATAAATGAATATGTGTAGAAAAGAACATTTAATCTAGTTGTAACACACATTTTGCCTTAAAGTAACATGCATTTGCCCCAATTGTAACATACCTGGGAGCGAAAATCACAAGCTAAGCGAATTTTGGAAAAAAATACTCAAATTCGACCCGACCCGGTTTAGACCCGCGAATTTTCAAAAATGGATATTTTTACGGATCTTAGATCCGTAGAAATTTGTATATAAGTGTTTGTCTTAATTATGAATGTATATATATGTCATGTGTTTTAAGTAAAAAAGAAAGTCAAGGGTTACCTGTTAGGTTACCTGCTATAGCAGGTAAAAGGATCAAATTAAAAAAAAATTCAAACTTACAGGACTAATTTCAAAATGTGTATTCCATGAGGACCGAAATCAAATTAGAACAAAGTTATGGGACGTAAAAATTTATAAACTCTACATATATTGTTCATTGAAATTAAAATAATAAAAAAATTAATGAACCCTAAATTGTACAATTTTTGCTCGTGACTTTAAGAACATATCTAATCTAATAAGTTAATGAATATGTTAATTAATAGCCTAATTTTTATATATTATATTATACATATATAATATAATATATTTAATTAACATATATATATATATATATATACGGGGCGGGTCCACCTAATACCAAGACCCGTCCCAAACCCGGCGGGTTTTTGGTCAAACGGGTTCAAACCCGCCCCACGATCCGTTTGACCGGGTTTTTATCCAACCGTACGGGGTGGATTCGTGGCGGGTCCAGGTTTGAACCCGCCCCATTGTCATCCCTAAATCTGTGTTACTAATTTAAAAAAAAATTAATTTTTTGTATTTTTCAAGTAACTATATATAAAGAAAATATGTATTTTTACAAGAATAAATATTTGTTACTTAATTTATTTTTTTTGCATTGTTGATTTATGTTAATAATATGTTGTTCATGTACTAATACATCATTTATATAATATAATATATATTTTTCTAAGAATAAATAAATGTTTGCATATACAGTAACATGCATTTGATCTTGCAGTAACACACATTTACTCTAATTGTAAGTTAACACACATTTGCAGTAACACATATTTACTATAATTGTAACACACATTTGCAGTAACACATATTTACTATAATTGTAACACACATTTACTCTAAATATAACACATATTTGCAGTAACACAAATTTAATTTAATTGTAACATACATTTGCAGTAATACACATTTACTCTAATTGTAACACATTTTTGCTCCTCAATTTGTGTTATTATATTAGCATATATGTGTTACTATAGGAAAAAAATGTATTTTTATTAAGAACAAATATGTATTGCATGAAAAATATTTATTTCAACAAAAATAAATGAATATGTGTAGAAAATAACATTTAGTCTGATTATAACACACATTTTACCTTTAAGTAACATGCATTTGCCCAAATTGTAACATACGTGAGAGCGAAAAAAACTGAAATTACACGTTGCGCGAATTTTGAAAAAAATATACTCAAATTCGATTCGATCCGATTTAGACCCGTGAATTTTTAAAAAATGAATATTTCTACAATAGAAATTTGTATATAAGTTTTTGTCTTAATATTTGTATTTTATTTCGATTCACATTAATTCTTTTAATAATAATTAAACGTGAGGTGATTATGTAAAGAAAAAACTTTTTAATATATTTTATGTTTGTTTTTTATTTTCCATCTCACAATATTTTCCTTTTATTATAATAGATGTGAGGTGATTATATAAAGAAATCCTTTTAATATATTTTATATTTTATTTTATTAAAAAGTGGGGTAAAGAAATTGATAAAATGAAATAATAATAATAATAATAATAATAATAATAATAATAATAATAATAATAATAATAATAATGATATATTGTCAGTTAATTTAAAATAAGTCAACAATAGAACTACGCCTGAGTCGTCCTCAACTCATCTTCTCCCACCGTTAGACCAGATTTATCAGCGCCCGGTTCCAACTACAGAAAAAAAAAATCAAAAAGAAAAATGAAAATTGAATGGGTCGCCGACCTGCGCTGTGGTGCAGCACAATCGCAACAATGGGGGTCCAATCATCAGCTGACACATGTCCCCTTTTGATTGGTTCCCCTTATTTTATAAAAAAATGTATTTTATCTTAAAAATTACTAATTATAAAAAAATAAAAAATATATCAAAATTAGTATTTTTTCATTCTCTATAAATAGAGACCACTCTTGAGATATTTTGGAACACATTAAAAATTACTCTTTTTTTCACATTAAAAATCACATATTCCAAATTAATCAAGTTTTAATTTTAACTTTTTGTAGTAATCTTTTTTCATGTTAATTAAAAATTATTAGCAAAAAATATAATTATTAATTAATTTTAAAATAAAAATAATTATTGATAATATATAATAAATAAAATAAAAAATAATGAAATGATATAATATTAGTTAACCTAGGTTGTATGGGTTGCTGATAAAAGTAAGATAAATGAATGTATGGTAGGTTGTGTGGATGGATGAGAGAGAAATAATATTTAATTGAGGGACCGGGTTGCTGGGTTGCTGATAATCATGGTCTTAAAATTGAGGAATCTGAAATTCTGTTGGAATATTGATTTCAGCACAAAAGAGAAAAATGCCGATTAGTAGGTACGAGATAAGGAATGAATACAGCCTTGCCGATCCGGAGCTGTATCAAGCCGCCAATAAGGATGATCCGAAGGCTTTGCTTGAAGGTGTCGCCATGGCTGGATTAGTCGGCGTTCTTCGCCAGCTCGGCGATCTCGCCGAGAGTTTTTTCTTTATAACACAAATAAGTTGAGTTATGTGCTGTAGGTTTCACCTTACCATCCTCCTTTGGCGTGAACTGATTATTCTTAGTTCATTTGCCAAATTTCTTGAGCTGCTTTATAAAAAGAGCCAAGTCTTCATCATCAGAATCTGTAGCTGCAAGGTTGTCAGCTACTAGAGCTGTAACCTTACTGCTGTCAGGTTCTTTTCTTCTACGTTATGTCAAATTCATAAGCCTTCAAGTCTGAAAAGAGTTCAAAGGTGGATATCTTAGATAAATCCTTTGATTATCCCATTTCAATCACTTTCATATCCCATTCAGAAGGTAAGCCTCTAAGAACTTTCATGTTCATTTCACTTTGTGAGTAATCTTTACCAATTGAGTCTAGCTCATTGAGTATCTCAATGAATCTTGACTCAAACTTTTCAAATGTTTCACCAGATTTCATCTTGAAGTTCTCAAACTTTTGAACTGCTATCATGAGTTTGTTTTCCTTGATTTGTTCAGTTCCTTCACAAATCATTTCCAACTTTTCCCATATATCTTTTGCAGTCTTACAGTTTTTTATCTTGCTAAACACAATTTTATCTAGTGAGTGATAAATAGTGTTCTTTGAAACATTGTCAAGATTGGACCTTCTTTTGTCATCCTCTGTCCATTCCCTTTTAGGTTTGAGGATGATCTGAGCTAGTCCAGCTGACTGATCAGCTGTAGTGTTGACCTTCACAATAGGTATTGGACCATCTTCAATGATAGACCACATTTCATCATTGATTGCTGACAAGTGTGCTTGCATTCTGATCTTCCATTCATCATAGTCTTCAGCAGAGAACATAGGAACCTTGGATTTCACCATCTTTGGAGCCATGCAAGTATGCAGGTGTGTTTTTCAAAAACAAAAGGATCTAGCTAGGTACTGATCAAAGCAGTGGCAAGCCAATTGCACTGATACCACTTGTTAGTCCCTTAAGTGATCAAGGTCTAGAGGGGGGTGAATAGACCTTGAGTCCAAAATCAAATTTTCAAAAGAGGGGATTCTAGAACCTTACAGTAACATCTAAAAGTTCAAAAACAATTGGAGTACAAGAGGTTTTATGGACCACAAAGGATATAGCTGTGGACAAGACAAGTCTACAGCTGCAGAGTTATAAAACTTACAAATAAAATAGACAACTTGTAGACAAAGTATCAGAGGGATTGTCACACTTAGAAAGTGTATTGAGAATACTCTAATGTGCAGCGGAAAATAAGTGAGTGTTAATGAAAAACAATTTATACAAACTTAACAGCTGAGTGACTTAGATAAGTCTACAGCTGTAGAGTCAGTTTCTTTGTGAAAAACACAAAGTTTTATGTATTGAATTTTAAAAGAATAATGAATGTAACAAATAAATAAATATGAAATACAGAAAAATAAATGACAGTAAGTAAATTGGCAGTATTTATAGTGGTTCAGTATCTATGAAAAAGACAACTTACATCCATTGTTACACCACTTAGGTTCCAAATTCACTAAGAATGGATCACAAAGATCAAAACAAATAGTTCCCCCTTAGAACTAGGTTCACTCAGATTCCTATTTTAAAAAGAGACACTATCCTATTCACTCAGAATATAACTCACTAAGAGTTAAACAAAAACCTCACACAGAGATATCTACACAAAGTAGAAATAATAAAACAAGTGAGGGAACAACAACAAAGAGTGATTCTTTCTAAGAAAAATCATAACCAACTATCCTATGAATCACAAAGAAAACTCTCTCTCAGAAATTGTTGGCTGTAGACTTTGCTCAGGTTGAATGCTTGTACGTGCAAGTTGTTGTTGTTGCTTCCTCTGAGAACATCTTCTATTTATAGATGGATTGGAGTAACTTATCCGTTGAGAGATTCAAATTTGAATTCAGGATAAGACTCCTCTCTCTCTATAGGCATGTGTGAAGTGGTCCTCATTATTCACACAGAATAACACTGGTTGTATTAATTGTCCTTTTCCTCAGAATTCTGGCTGTCTTCAAAATAATCTTCATTATCCTCCTGAATCTTTGAAATAACCTCCACTTTAGTACTCCATAGTGAGTGCATAAGTGCTACACTAATTTGAGCTTAAGGGTCTTCATAATCTTCATTTAATCTTGGACTAGTACTCCTTTCTTCAAACGGTCACCTCAGTCGTAGGGTCTTCAACATTGCAGCTGTAGAGTCCTGAAAGTAACAAAAACTGGTTGTAGAGACATTACAGCTGTAAGATCATGTCTAGCTGTGGGTTAATCAAATATGCAGCTGCAGACTTCTCTCACAAGACTATAACTTTCCAAACCAATTTCCTTAGATCAAGTGTCAGATTATAATTCCATATAAACATATGTTTTGCACACATCAAAATCTAGACCAAGGTACTTAACAATTTCCCCCTATTTTGATATTGGCAAAACATATCATCGAACAATAAACAACAGCAATAAGGAATTGCTTAAACAGGCAAAGCAAAGTGTTAAGTGTAAAGATAAGCTAAGTTTGAGTACTGAAGATTAGTCAGGAATCCTGATCCTGAGTATTGGATCCGGAGGAATATTCCTGAGGAAAGCATCCTGAGCCTGAGCGAAGACTTGATCCTGAGTCAGGAGTGTTCTGATCCTGACACTCATCCTGAATGTCATCCTGGGTGGTCAGATCAGTGAAGACACTGAAGACTCAGTAGAACTGAAGGCAAATCCTGAGAGATCATCCTGAGCTGAGAATTACCTACTCCCTGAGTCACTCAGCATAAAGGCGATCCTGAGCTCACAGTTATGAAAACAGAGCATGGCAAAGGCGACTTCACAAGAGTGATAAAGTCGGTTATTTGGGCAGCTGGTGGAGCAATATCATTGGACGCCGGAACAGTTATTCAAGGAGGTTATAACCATACAAATCTCATTGATTAGTTAAGAGCTCAAAGGCGGTTAAGGGTCTGATCTATAAATACGTATTCATTCCAGAATCAATTAAAAAAAAGGACTGTGTAATTCACTCGATACTTAGAGAGATTAGAGTGAGAAAGCTTTGTACTCTGTAAACATTATTCATCATTTAGTGAAGTGAGCCAACCCCATCCGTGGACGTAGATCAATTTGATCGAACCACGTAAATTACTTTGTTCTTCAGATTTCCTGATTATTTCTGTTGAGTGTGTTCATCCAGCAAGTTCTTCCAATTGTTCTGAAAACTTCAAGTCTTATTGAGTTCGATTCATTCTCAAATATTTTCACAATAATTGGCACCGTCTGTGGGAAAAGGAGGAGGAATCGACTGGTTAATCATCAATCATGGCATCTACCAAGCTGGATTTTGAGAAATTCACTGGAGCAAATGATTTTGGTTTGTGGAAGATCAAGATGAAGACTCTCTTGACTCATCATGGGCTGGCCAATGCTCTGAAGCCTGAAGATCAATGGCCATCGTCTTCATCAGAAAATCCAAGCAAGAAACAAGAAATATTGGAAAAGGCACATAGCACAATTATCTTGTGCTTGGGGGATAAGCCTCTGAGGGAGGTGTGCAAGGAGAAGACTGCCATTGAGGTTTGGAGTAAGCTGGAGAAGGTGTATCAGACTAAGTCTGTCACCAACAAGTTATTCATGAAGCAGAAACTGATGTCATTCAGGATGAATGAAGAGAAGGAGTTGATTGAACAACTTGAGGAATTCTACAAGGCTACTGATGATCTTGAGAACCTGGGAGTGGAAATTGATGGTGATGATAATGCTTTGATGCTCCTGAATTCTTTGCCTAAATCCTTTGAGAATTTCAAGGATACCTTACTATTTGGGAGGCAGGATAAATTGTCCTTTGATGATATTCTGGGTGCACTGAAAACAAAGTCTATTCAGCTACAAGCTGATAAGAAAAATTTAGTTCATGCTGAAGGATTGAATGTCAGGTTCAAGAAGGGAAAGAAAGATTTTCAGAACAAGAAGAAGAAGAACACAAAGGGGCCAAAATCTGGTGATTTTGTTGAGAAGAGGAAATGTTTTGCTTGTCACAAAACTGACCATCTCAAGAAGAATTGCCCTGACAGAAATAGGAATCAGGGAGAAGAACAAAAGGCTGATATAACTGTTGCTGCTGAAGGTGGGTATGATAGTGCTGAGGTGTTAACGGTTAGTAACCTGAAACTGAATGATGAGTGGGTACTAGATTCTGGATGTTCATTCCATATGTGCCCTGATGAATCATTATTCAGGGAGTTGAGGAGGTTTGATGGAGGCTCAGTTGTGCTGGGCAATAATCAGACATGTAAGGTGAAGGGGAGTGGTTCTGTCAGGTTGAAGCTGTATGATGGAGTAGATAAGATACTCTCAAATGTGAGGCTGGTGCCAGAACTGAAGAGAAATCTAATCTCCCTGGGTTCACTGAATCAACTGGGTTATGAGTTCAACACTGAGGATGGTTATATCATGATAACCAAAGGCAAGAAGTTATAAATGAAAGGCAAGAAAGTCAATGGGTTGTATATCCTGATTGGAAGCACTTCTTCAGGGTCAGCAAACAATGTTATGGACAACACTGAGGCAATGATATGGCATAAAAGGTTGGGCCATATTGGAGAAAGGGGGCTCCAAGAACTTTCAAAGCAGAAAGCATTTGGGGAAGGAAAGGTGATGAAATTGGATTTTTGTGACAATTGTGTCCTGGGCAAATCCAAGAAAATCCCATTCCCTAAAGGTAAGAAGACTACTGATGCACCTCTGGACTATGTTCATTCTGATATCTGGGGACCACCTAAGGTGGAGACTCATGGAGGTGGAAGATACTTCATGACAGTCATTGATGACTTCAGCAGGAAAGTATGGGTATTCATACTGAAGCAGAAGAGTGAGGCCTTGGCAAGGTTTAGGGATTGGGTCAGTGAACAAGAAAATAAGAGAGGAAGATCCATTAAACATCTCAGGACTGATAATGGATTGGAGTATGTATCAGAGGAGTTCAACAATTTCTGCAAGGAAAGGGGGATCACTAGACACAGGACTGTTCCTGCAAATCCTCAGCAAAATGGCTTGGCTGAGAGGATGAATAGAACAATCCTGGAAAAGGTCAGGAGTATGTTGTCAGATGCAAAGCTACCCAAGGTGTTTTGGGGGGAAGCAGTCAGTACAGCTTGTTATCTTATTAACAAGACACCTTCCTCAGCAATTGAGTTCAGGACACCTGATGAGGTGTGGTATGGGAGGATCTCGGACTACAATAACCTGAAGGTATTTGGTTACTCAGCTTTTGCCCACATCAGGCAGGATAAGCTAGAACCTAGAGCACTGAGATTTATCTTCTTAGGATATCCTAAGGGAGTGAAATGATACAAGTTATGGTGCTTGGAACCTGGACATAAAATGTGTATTGTCAGTAGAGATGTGACTTTCAACGAGAAAGTCATGGGATACAATCAACCCATCAGCATACATGACTCAGATGGTATACTTTCAGGAGATGGATCTCAGGTTGAGGTGGAGACTCCTGAAAGGAACTCAGGACAAGAAATTTTTTAGGCAGGTTAAACCTCAGGAAGGACTCAAGAGGAGTCAGAGGAAAGTGATACTGACGACCATTCTGACCACTCAATTTCAGATATTAAAGGTCATGATCTCATAAACTATAGTCTAACAAGAGACAGACACAGGAGAAGCATACACCCTCCGACTAGATATGGTCATGCTGATATGGTGTCCTATGCCCTGATAACCGCTGAAGAGGTGGAGCATCAGGAACCACAAAGCTATGCTGAAGTTGTGTCAGGTAAAGACAAGAAGAGATGGATATTGGCCATGACTGAGGAACTTCAGTCATTAGTGAAGAACAACACTTGGACCTTAGTGAACAAAGTTCAGGGACAGAAGGTAGTCAGTTCCAAGTGGATCTTCAAGAAGAAATCTGAAATGGGGTCAGGAGGAAGAGAGAAGCTGAGATATAAGGCAAGGCTTGTTGCCAGAGGCTTCACTCAGAGAGAGGGGGTAGACTTCAATGAGGTATTCTCACCAGTGGTGAAATACTGTTCAATCAGAATCCTATTGTCAAAGGTAGCTCAGGAGGACTTGGAGCTTTAGCAGTTAGATGTCAAGACAGCCTTTTTACACGGAGACCTGGAAGAAATTATACACATGCAACAACCTGAAGGTTTTATTCTACCTGGGAATCAGGATAAGGTGTGTCTACTGAAGAAATCATTGTATGGACTGAAGCAAAGTCCAAGGCAATGGTACAAGAAGTTTGATAATTTTATGATCTCCATAGGCTTACAAGATGCAGGTATGATAGTTATGTCTATCTTGAAAAACAAGGGAAGGAATTACTCACATATCTGCTGATCTATGTGGATGACATGTTGGTTGCAAGCAAGAGTCCTGACAGAATTCAGAGATTGAAGGTAAAACTGAGTAGCACATTTGACATGAATGATCTGGGTATGGCTAAGAGGATACTGGGCATGGAAATTATCAGAGATAAGGACAAAGGGAGGTTGTTCTTAACTTAGAAGGATTACATCCTGAAGATACTCAGGAGGTTCAACATGCATGAAGCTAGAGTTGTATTTACACCCCTTGGTCAACATTTCAATCTGACTTCAAGCCAGTGTCCGAAATCAGAAGAAGAGAAGACACACATGAGTAAAATCCCTTACTCAAATGGGATAGGTAGCATAATGTATGCTATGGTGTGCAGCAGGCCAGATTTAGCACATTCAGTCAGTGTGGTCAGTAGATTTATGGCTAATCCGGGAAAGACACACTGGGAGGCTTTTAAGTGGATAATGAGATACTTAAAAGGAACTGAGAATCTGGGGTTACTCTTCGAGAAGACTAAGGATGGAACTCAACCACTTCAGGGATATGTGGACTCAGATTATGCTGGAAGCATTGACACGAGGAAATCCTTATCAGGATATGTGTTCACGTTATATGGTACAACAATCAGCTGGAGAGCAGTACTCCAGTCAGTAGTGGCACTCTCAACTACTGAGGCTGAGTATATTGCGATGACTGAAGCAGTGAAGGAAGCAATGTGGCTCAAGGGTATGATTAAAGAATTTGGAATCAGACAAAAGGAAGTTGCAGTTCGATGTGACAATCAGAGCACAATTCATTTGGTTAAGCATCAGGTCTTTCATGAAAGGTCAAAGCATATTGATGTCGGACTTCATTTTGTGAGAGATGTGGTGGAAAAGAAAGTGATTTCAGTGCAGAAGGTTTCCACTGAGGACAATGCTGACTAAGGTCTTACCTATTTCCAAATTCAGATATTGCTTGGAGCTGATCATGCTGCGGTCATGGGATGTACCATGAGCTAGGTCCTGAGGTGGAGTGTGGAATGGGGGAAACTCACTTACTTTAAGGTGGAGAATTGTTAAGTGTAAAGATAAGCTAAGTTTGAGTACTGAAGATTAGTCAGGAATCCTGATCCTGAGTATTGGATCAGGAGGAATATTCCTGAGGAAGGCATCCTGAGCCTGAGCGAAGACTTGATCCTGAGTCAGGAGTGTTCTGATCTTGACACTCATCCTGAATGTCATCCTGAGTGGTCAGATCAGTGAAAACACTGAAGACTCAGTAGAACTGAAGGCAAATCCCGAGAGATCATCCTGAGCTGAGAATCACCTACTCCCTGAGTCACTCAGCATGAAGGCGATCCTGAGCTGACCGTTATGAAAACAGAGCATGGCAAAGGCGACTTCACCAGAGAGATAAAGTCGGTTATTTGGGCAGCTGGCGGAGCAATCTCATTGGACCCCGAAACAGTTATTCAAGGCGGTTATAACCATACGAATATCGTTGATTGGTTAAGAGCTCAAAGGCGGTTAAGGGTCTGATCTATAAATATGTATTAATTCCATAATCAATTAAAAAAAAAGGACTGTGTAATTCACTTGATACTTAGAGAGATTAGAGTAAGAAAGATTTGTACTCTGTAAACATTATTCATCATTTAGTGAAGTGAGCCAACCCCATCCCTGGACGTAGATCAATTTGATCGAACCACGTAAATTGCTTTGTTCTTTAGATTTCCTGATTATTTCTGTTGAGTGTGTTCATCCGGAAAGTTCTTCCAATTGCTCTGAAAACTTCAAGTCTTATTGAGTTCGATTCATTCTCGGACATTTTCACAACACAAAGCAAATAAAGAACAAAACAGGTGTTGGGAGAAATCCTAGCAATCCCTGCCTTGGAGGCGAGCTGCGCTCAAGTCCACTCGTTCGCTCGATTAAAGGCATAGTTGCGTGCCGCCCGTGGCGCTGAAGCTAGATATTGGGTTTAAAGGAATTGATTGTACTACTCATACCAACAAGGTGCATCTTCTTTTCTGGTGCCCATTGTGAAAGAACTCTAAAGTTAAGCGTGCTTGGCTTAGAGCAATTTCATGATGGGTGACCCCCTGGGAAGTTCTCAGGGTGTGTGCGAGTGAGGACATAAGCACGCTAGAAAAGACCCGTGTTGGTTTGCGAGGATAGTACATCAGTTCTACTCAGCGCTACCGATCCTACAATTGGTATCAGAGCCCAGGTCACGGGTTCGAGTCCCCCATGGCGCAAATAGTGGTATGTTTGGCTTCAAGTTAGGCTACTGCTAGGGGGGGATTGTTGGGAGAAATCCTAGCAGTCCCTGCCTTGGAGGCGAGCTGCGCTCAAGTCCACTCGTTCGCTCGATTAAAGGCATAGTTGCGTGCCGCCCGTGGCGCTGAAGCTAGATATTGGGTTTAAAGGAATTGATTGTACTACTCATACCAACAAGGTGCATCTTCTTTTCTGGTGCCCATTGTGAAAGAACTCTAAAGTTAAGCGTGCTTAGCTTGGAGCAATTTCATGATGGGTGACCCCCTGTGAAGTTCTCAGGGTGTGTGCGAGTGAGGACATAAGCACGCTAGAAAAGACCCGTGTTGATTTGCGAGGATAGTACATCAGTTCTACTCAGCGCTACCGATCCTACAACAGGACAGCAAGAGGAAAAACTGCATAAAGATGAACAGGGTTTAGATACATCTTACAAAGGATAGTTAGACTAAAAACTAAAAAGTTTTAGTGTCTAAACTATACAACAGTCTTCATATCTTTATCTCCTCTTATGTTTGGGGTCATCATCTTCTTCATCTTCATCTTCAGATTCATCATGTGGCTTGAGAATTCTTTGCTCTACCAACTTCATGTTCTTTTCATCTTCTTAAATATATTTCATCAACATCATCATCTCATAGCTTTCATAATCTTCATGTTCCTTTCTTGAACTAAACACATTTTTTACAGTGGGAGTTTTCTTCTTCTTTCCTCCAACGAGATGAGCATTGTCTCCTTTATAGAGTGTTCCATCAGCTTTCAAGTCTTTGAACTTCTGATATATGTCTTTCTTAAACTTGATCCTCTTGATCACAATATGCCTGTTACAAATACTCAGAAATTCTTCCCATAAAAGATTAAACTCTGATTTCATCTCTTTTTCTTTCTCTTCTTCCTTCTCTTCAGGAGCAATCTGACTAATAGGTTGAACATTCAGTACATTGGATAACTTCAGATCTTGCTTTTCCTTTTCTTCCCTTTCTCTTTTCCTTTCTCTTGATTCTTGAACTGTCTTTTCCCAATATCCAGTGGAACCTTTAGAAGATTGTGAATGATGCATCTTTACACAGGTAACTTGACAGCTGTAGATTTGGGCAAGTGAATAATTTTTCCTTCTGAGCTCTTCTTCCTCTTTTCACTCTCAGTCTCAGACTGTTCATCCAACCTCTTTGATAAATCTTTGGATTTTGCAGCTTCAAAGTCTTTAGACATTGCCACACCAAATCCTTTCACCTTCTCAAGGATTTGTTCAGTTTTCTCATCACCTTCTCTTAGTTTTTTCTCAAATAGACTACTTTCCCCCTTTTTGCCAATATCAAGATGTGACAAAATAGTTGAAAGTTTCTTCATCAGTTCTTTTTTCATGTTTTTGTTGTCAGAGATCAAGGTCTCCACATCTTTCTTCATGCCTTGACCTTCCAATTTCAGTTTAAATGAATCATCCTTCATAGTATTGATTGATGAGTTGAGATCAGTAATCTCTCTTGTCTTCTTCATAGAATCAGACCTTAACTCATCATTCTTGTTCATTAGTTCATCAATAACCTTCTTAAAATTTTCTTGCAGTGTCTTTCTTTCAAGTACTCACCTCTCTTCAACTTTCTTAACCACATCTTCAACACCTTTCTTCACCTTTTGGGAAATGATAGCATCAGGAATTGTCTTCACTTATTTTAGAATTACAGCTTCAATTCCTTTAAATGTTTCCTCAAAACCTTCAAGTTTTGACACCACTTCCTTAGGAGTCATCTTAGGAAGTGAGTCACTATCTTCTTCTTCTGATTCAGCTTCCACTATCATTAGCTCTATCCCTTTTCCAGCTTTTTGAGTCTTTGCAGGTGCTAACTCTACAGCTGTAGAGTTTTCAGTTGTAGCTTTTCTTTTACTAGGAGTTAGATGAACCTCCATCTTATCAGTAGAGAAATCAGCCATGTATTCATCAATATTTTCAATATTCTCTCTTTCCAGTGCTGAGTAACTCTGCAGGGGGTAGTCCCTTGCTGATAAATTTCATCAATGGTAAACATTGCAGGAGGGGTTGGTTGAAGATACTTGCAACAGGATTAGACAAATCCTTTGCACTTTCATCAATTTCTCTGGATGTATCTTCTATTATTTGCTCATTCACTTCAGCTTCTTGAATCTATTGAGCTTGAACATTTTCAATTTGAGCTTGTGCACCACCTATTGGTGCATAATCATCATTTCCTTCATCATCATTGTCTGGCTTGTCTTTTGGTTCTTTGCAAGGAGAACCATCCCTTCTAGCATCTATTTCATCATCTTCAGCCTCTTTTTCCTGTTTAGCTTCTTGAATAACAAATAAAACTTCTTTTTCAATTGGAATTGATTCTGCAGCACCAGCTTGTGCAGATTCTAATATGGCTGCACCTTCAGCTAAAGTAGATAGTCCTTCAGCATCAAATACTTGAGTGCTTCCTTCACCAATTCTGACAGGCACTTCATCTTCACTATCAGTACTGACAATCTCATAATCTGCCTCAGGGAATTGTGCCTCAGGATCAGTCTCTGTGCCCATTGCAACTCTTAAAGCTTCTGCTACAGACTTTGTAATCTTCTATTTTTCAGTCTGAGCAACTATCTCCTTACCTTTTCCCTTGTTCTTTCTTAGCTTTTCAGCAAGAAAATCATCAAGAAAATTGGGTCTCATCAGTTGATCTATATCACTGCAATTTGTCCAGTCAACAACCCACTGGAACAAATTCCTTTCTTCAATCTTCACCTTCTCTAGCTCTTCTTTTACCAACTTCCACTCTTCAAATTTTTGTCTTTCTTCTTCATAGCCTTCTACTCTTTCTGTTGAAACAACATGTTGTTGTTCAATTTGAATTTGAGCTTCTTCAACCTCTACTTCTTCATCTTGTTGTATATTAGTCAAGTCTACAACTGTAGACTTGTCAACTTCTTCACTTTCTTCAGCTTCCTTAGAGTGAAATCTTTTTGCTCTTTTCTCACTATCTATTTCATCCTTAGATTCTGTAGCCTCATCTACTAAGAGCAACTTCCTCCTTACACTTTTCTTTTTCCTTTCATAGTGTTTCAAAGGGCTTGAAACAGATGTAGATTTCTTCCTTTTCACATCTTTTGATTTCTTTCTCTTCTTCTGAGTAACAGCCATAGGAGCATCCATAGCTCCTCTCTTGAAATTTGCCTTCCCAACAATTCTATGCACAAGAATTGGCTGCCCAGAATGTCCATTGAATAGAGAAAATCCTACTTCTTTCAAAATATAATTAAGAAACAATCCAAAACCTTTGTTTCTTCCTTCCTTTACTACATCATTACTTATATTTCTCAAGAGTAATTCACCTATATCAACAAGAACATCCTTATCTATGGCAATCATAAGATCCCACATAAGTCTAGTTCCTGTGTCACCAGTTCTACATAATAAGCATTTATCAATGACTTCGTATAAGTAAATGTACTCAACTGCAAGGTCGTTCTTCTTGAATGTCATCTTCCAATTATCTGGAAATGGCTTTTCAGCTGTGAACTTCTTCCAATAGATTTGATCTTCATCCTTGAAGTTGAGATTATCATACGAATCTCCTCCAGTTCTTAAATGTAGGGCTCTGCAAATATCTTTTGTTCTGATAGAAACCGTTCTTCCATGAAGCTTAACTGTCAATCTCTTTCTATCCACGCCCGCTTCAGTATTTTTGTAGAATTCCAACACTATCTTATCATCATATGCACTAGGAATATGAGTGAGGCAGTAGTGTATTCCTTGGTTAACAATGTGTCTAACCACTTCTTCCATAGCATCCGTTGGATTCTGCTATTGAAGTTCTTCAAAATTGAATAAAGCGCTAAAGATAACTTTCATGGCCATAGCTTGGGGTTTGAGGTGTGAGGAATGGGGAGTGTTTAATGATTTCAGAAATGTAAAATGAGGTAAAAGGAATCAAGAATCCTTTAAATACCTTTCTTTACACGTTCTTAAGACAGGGGAGGGTAGAACTGTCCTTTTAAAATGTGTGAGTTTTTAAATTTCGAACCAAAACTTATTGAATTAAGTTTGTCCAAAATCTAACTCACATGAGCATTAAATTCAATTTTAAATGATACAAATATTCAAACACTTTATTAATTAAAATGCTGAATATTCCAAAATACCTGTAACAAAAGTACTGGTGATTCTGAATTTGTAGTGTCTCATTTAATTTCCAGAATTGTACAAAGTACTGTAAGTTCTCTAAATTTGCAGTTGGCATATTTAGAATACGAAAGTCTTCATTTATAAGGAATCTGCAGTTCGATGCCAAGTCTACAGTTGTAGAGTTAACAACTCTGCAGTTGAATGACTTTGCAGCTGCATATTTCCTTTTTAATGGATTTTCAATTTTATAAGTTTGTCTTTGCAATTTAGTGATTTTCACAGAGTCTTTTCACAATTCTAACATACCCAAATTACCTCTCAAGATTGAGGATCTTGATTCACACAGGTTTAGTGAAAATATTAGCAAGATTCAAATCAGTATGAATCTTTGTCAATTTCACATCCTTTCTTTCAACATGATCTCTTATGAAATGATGCCTTACATCTATGTGTTTTGATCTAGAGTGTAATACTGGATTCTGTGTAATAGCAATGGCACTTGTATTGTCAGAGAATATAGTGGTTTCTCTTGCATCAATCCCATAGTCTTGTAATTGATATTGCATCCATAAGATTTGTGCACAACAACTTCTAGCAGTAATGCACTCTGCCTCAGCTGTAGAGAGCAATAAACTTTTGCTTCTTACTGTGCCATGCCACCAATCTTTTACCTAAGAATTGACAAATCCCACTAGTACTCTTTCTATCAATCTTGCAGCCTGCAAAACCTGAGTCAGTGTAGCTAATGAGTTCAATTCCTCCTTCTTTAGGATACCATAATCCTATATTTTGTGTGGATTTGACATATTTGATGATCTTCTTTACAACATTCAAGTGTGATTCCTTAGGATTAACTTGGAATCTAGCACATACACCTACTGCAAACATGATGTCAGGTCTGCTAGTTGTAAGATATAGCAATGATCCAATTAATCTTCTATATTTGGTCACATCAACACTTTTGCTATTCTCATGTTTGTCAAGACTCACAAAAGGTGTCATAGGTATATTGGTAGGCCTATAACTGTCCATTCCAAATCTTTTGATCAGCTCTAGAGTATATTTAGCTTGATTGATGAAAATTCCATTTCTCATTTGCTTAACTTGTAATCCCAAAAAGAAATTCAGATTTCATATCATGCTCATTTCAAACTTCTCAGTCATGAGCTTAGAGAACTTTCTGCATAAATCTTCATTGGTTGAGCCAAAGATTATATCATCAACATAGATTTGAACAAGCAATATATCATTTCTATGTTGTAATCTGAATAAGGTCTTGTCAACTATACCATTTTTAAATCCATTTTTTATCAAATGATCACACAGGGTGTCATACCATGCTCTTGGTGCTTGTTTAAGTCCATAAAGGGCTTTTCTAAGCTTATAAACCATATCTTCTGCTGTGGATTCCTCAAATCCTGGTGATTGTTCAACATACGCTTCCTTTGATAGTAAACCATTAAGAAATGCACTCTTTACATTCATTTGATAGACTGTAAATTTCGTGTGTGCAGCATAGGCTAGAAATATTCTTATAGCTTCTAATCTTGCAACTGGGGCAAAGGATTCATCAAAATCTATGCCTTCAGATTGACAATAGCCTTGAGCAACTAGCCTTGCTTTATTTCTGGTTACATTACCATCTTCATCAAGTTTATTCTTGAACACTGATTAGGGTCATATTTGCATCAATTTGTGGTCATTTTTAGATGGATTTTTCTGGAATTTTGTATGCATTTATGGCCTTAATTACTATCTATTTCATTGATTGTTATTTGAGCTCTGTAAAAAGTTATTATTCATTTAATTAAGTAATTTTAAGAATTTAATTAATCTTATTTATTATCTAATTAATGAGTATAATTTTACAAATTCATTTTCTTCATCTCTTTTGAAAGTTCACAGCACAAGGAGAATAATACTTGGGGTCCCCACAATTCATTTTCTAGGCCCATTTGCATTGAAGGGCAGAACGTGAGTATATATTCTGAGGGCACGAATTATTGGGGGGGACGCTTCAGTAACCACGCCATTAGGGCATTAGGCAGTAGTTGAGATTAATTTCATAGTTTTTCATGCACTAGAGATTTTAGGTATTAAACAATTTCTGATTTGGCTGATTTTTCAATTCTTGTTTTGAGGATTTCCATGCACAGTAGATTAGTTATTTCTTCATAATGGTAGCAACTTTATTTTGAAATTTTCAGAGATTTTTGTTATTTCAGTTGGATTTTAATTTAAAGTTCTTATTTAGGGTTCATGCTTATTTGTATTTCAGTAATTCCATGTTAGATTCATTTATGTTTTCGTTAATTTCTATTATTTCATTTATTCATGTTATGTCTTTTGTCTCAATTAGTTTAAGTAATCCTAGTCTCATTTTTAGTTTATGTTATCTTGAATTATGCCCGTTATCTCAGATAGTCCTGTTCACTCATTAGTTATGATTTAAGCCTTTTTGCTTTGGGTGAAAATCACCCGAAGCATGCACATTTTAGTTTAGATTATTAATTTAGGATTCTTGGTTTATTTAATTTTTGCTTCATTTTGTAGTTAGATAGAAACCAAATTTGTCATTTCATTTTTGTTTATTTGATTCAATAACTCTCACACACACACCTTAGGATTAGATTGTCTCATTGCTTCCCGTGGATTCGATATTTATAACTTGATCAGCTTATCACTACACGATCCTATACACTTGTAGGAAAGTGAATTTGTGTGCGAACACAAATTGCTAGTCAAACACCCACCTAGTTCCAATCACTTTGTGATTCCTAGGTCTTGGAACAAGTTCCCATACTTGATTTCTTTCAAAACAATTAAATTCTTCTTGCATTGCAATGATTCAGTTTACATCCTGCAGTGCTTCATGAATATCTGTAGGTTCTGAAGATGAGAGGAATGTAGCAATCATTGCCTCATGGATTTATTTTCTGGTCTTTACAGCATCTAATAACTTTCTAATTACTTGCTCAAGGGGTGATCTTTTAACCAAATCAAATCTGATTCAGGTTCTAGTCTTTGATCATTATTCTCTACAGCTGTAGATTCACCTACTGCAGACTCACCAGGTCTTATTGTTGGTGTTTCTACTTCTGTTAGAACATTCTCATAGACTAGATCTTGACTTTGGAGTAATGACAACTCTTCTTTATCATCATACCGGAAACAAATTCCACTTGCAAGATTTAGTATAACGAACGTTTAGAGCCCACCAAGGGGACTAATTATGCAAGACTCTCCAAGCACACGTTCCTCTGTATTAAATCTTAGCAACTGTCATGTTCTCAATGGTGTCGCCCCAAATGCAAAGTATTGAGTCTCATCGACTCTCTACCCATAACAAATTAAAGCGCCACACACGGATTACACACAGTCCTATTTAAGGGACAGAGGTTTAGAAATAAACAACCACTGAGGTCTAATTCTTCATCCCATAAATCAGTACCGAAGAATTACCTCTCTGTAGGTCCTCTTCAATGCATCATTATGCACTAGTGTAATCCCTTGGTCAAGACAAGCCAATCTGGAATTTACACATCAACCTTTTACCAATGGGTGTTCAAATCCCATCTAGGTTGTGAATTTGGTACTTGTTACAAGACACTGATAATGTGATCTTGCTGTGAGTTATCCGGGGATCACCACGTTTATCTATAGTGTAACATGTACTATTATTTGAACGGATTGCAATAGATAAGTAACATTCATATTATCTAAAGCACAGTGATAAAAGATTTATTTCAGATAAAGCTTCAAAGATTCAGTTTAATTATACAAAGTAAAAGCATACTTTCTTGTATAACCCTAACAGGACAATCCTTGATGTAATGTCCAGGCTTTCTGCAGTTATAACACAAATAAGTTGAGTTAGGTGCTGTAGGTTTCACCTTACCATCCCCCTTTGGTGTGAACTGATTCTTCTTAGTCCATTTGCCAAATTTCTTGAGTTGCTTTATAAAAAGAGCCAAGTCTTCATCATCAAAATCTGTAGCTGCAAGGTTGTCAGCTACTAGAGCTGTAACCTTACTGCTGTCAGGTTCTTTTCTTCTACTTATGTCAAATTCATAAGCCTTCAAGTCTGAAAAGAGTTCAAAGGTGGATATCTTAGATAAATCCTTTGATTCTCTCATGGCAATCACTTTCATATCCCATTCAGAAGGTAAGCCTCTAAGAACTTTCATGTTCATTTCTCTTTGTGAATAATCTTTACCAAGTAAGTCTAACTCATTGAGTATCTCAATAAATCTTGACTCAAACTTTTCAAGAGTTTCACCAGATTTCATCTTGAAGTTCTCAAACTTTTGAACTGCTATCATAAGTTTGTTTTTCTTGATTTGTTCAGTTCCTTCACAAATCATTTCCAACTTTTCCCATATATCTTTTGCAGTTTTACAGTTTTTGATCTTGCTAAACACAATTTTATCTAGTGAGTGATAAATAGTATTCTTTGCAACATTGTAAAGATTGGACCTTCTCTTGTCATCCTCTGTCCACTCCCTTCTAGGTTTGGGGATGATCTAAGCTAATCCAGTTGACTAATCAGCTGTAGTGTTGACCTTCACAATAGGTATTGGGCCATCTTCAATGATAGACCACATTTCATCATTGATTGCTGACAAGTGTGCTTGCATTCTGATCTTCCATTCATCATAGTCTTCAGCAGAGAACATAGGAACCTTGGATTTCACCATCTTGGAGCCATGCAAGTATGCATGTGTGTTTTTCAAAAACAAAAGGATCTAGCTAGGTACTGATCAAAGCAGTGGCAAGCCAACTGCTCTGATTCCACTTGTTGGTCCCTTAAGTGATCAAGGTCTAGAGGGTGGGGGGTGAATAGACCTTGAGTCCAAAATCAAATTTTCAAACTTTTCAAAAGAGGGGATTCTAGAACCTTACAGTAACCTCTAAAAGTTCAAAAACAATTGGTCTACAAGATGTTTTATGGACCACAAAGGATACAGATGTGGACAAGATAAGTCTACAGCCGCAGAGTTATAAAACTTGCAAATAAAATAGACAACTTGTAGACAAAGTATCAGAGGGATTGTCACACTTAGAAAGTGTATTGAGAATACTCTAATGTGCAGCGGAAAATAAGTGAGTGTTAATGAAAATAATTTAAACAAACTTAACAGCTGAGTGACTTAGACAAGTGTACAACTGTAGAGTCAGTTTCTTTGTGAAAAACACAAAGTTTTATGCACTGAATTTTAAAAGAATGATGAATGTAACAAATAAATAAATATGCAATACAGAATAATAAATGACAGTAAGTAAATAGGCAGTATTTATGAAAAAGACAACTTATATCAACTGTTACACCACTTAGGTGTCAAATTCACTAAGAATGGATCACAAAGATCAATACAAATAGTTCCCCCTTAGAACTAGGTCCACTCAGATTCCTATTCTAAAAAGAGACACTATCCTATTCACTCAAAATATAACTCACTAAGAGTTAAACAAAAACATCACACAGAGATATCTACACAAAGTAGAAATAATAAAATAAGTGAGGGAACAACAACAAAGAGTGATTCTTTCTAAGAAAAATCCTAACCAACTATCCCTTGAATCACAAAGAAAACTCTCTCTCAGAAATTGTTGGCTGTAGACTTTGCACAGGTTGAATGCTTGTATGCGCAGGTTGTTGTTGTTGCTTCCTCTGAGAACATCTTCTATATATAGATGGATTGAAGTAACTTATCCGTTGAGAGATTCAAATTTGAATTCAGGATAAGGCTCCCCTCTCTCTATAGGCATGTGTGAAGTGGTCCTCATTCTTCACACAGAATAGTTTTGGTTGTACTAATTGTCCTTTTCCTCAGAATTCTGGCTGTCTTCAAAATAATCTTCATTATCCTTCAGAATCTTTGAAATAACCTCCACTCAAGTACTCTATAGTGAGTGCATAAGTGCTACACTAATTTGAGCTTAAATGTCTTCATAATCTTCATTTAATCTTGGACTAGTACTCCTTTCTTCAAACGGCCACCTCAGCTGTAGAGTCCTGAAAGTAACAAAAACTGGCTGTAGAGACATTACAGCTGTAAGATCGTGTCTGGCTGTAGGTTTATCAAATATGCAGCTGCAGACTTCTCTCACAAGACTATAACTTTCCAAACCAATTTCGTTAGATCAAGCGTTAGATTATAATTCCACATAAACATATGTTTTGCACACATCAAAATCTAGACCAAGGTACTTAACAAGAACCTTACAGTTGCCCTTTTTAAGTTTAAAAACAGGGTGTCTACAGAGGTTTTTGGACCAAAAAGGTTACAACTGTGGACTTAAGAAGTCTACAACTGCAGACTTATAAAACTAGCAAATAAAATAATCAACTTGTAGACAAAATATCAGAGGGGTTCTCACACTTATAAGTGTATAAGAGAAACCTCTAATGTGCAGGGAAAATAAGTGAGTGTTAATGAAAAACAATGTGAACAAACTTAACAGCCGAGTGACTTAAATAAGTCTACAACTGTAGAGTTCAGTTCCTTTGTGAAAAGCACAAAGTTTTTATGCACTAAGTTAAAATGAATAATGTATATAACAATAAATTAAATATGCATTGCAGGAATTAAACAAATAAATAACATAAATAATTAAAACAAGAAAAAGCAGGGTTTATAGTGTTTCAGAGTCTATGAATAAGACCTCCTACATCTACTGTTACACCACTCAGGTGCCAAATTCACTAAGAACAGATCACAAAGATCAATACAAGTATTTCCCCTTCAGAACTAGATTCACTCAGATTTCTATTCTAAGTAAGAAAACACTATCCTATTCACTCAGAATATTACAACTCACAAAGAGTTAAAAACCTCACAAAGAGATATCCACACAAAGTAGAAAATAAAAGTGTATGAGGGAACAACAACAAATGTGATTCTTTCTAATAAAATCCTAACCAACTACCCTAAGAATCACAAAGAAAAACAATATAAGCTCTCTCTCAGATTTGTAAGCTGTTGACTTGCTCAGGTTGAATGCTTGAATGCGCAGGTTGTTGTTCTTGCTTCCTCAGAGAACTTCCTCTATTTATAGACGAAGAGGTGTATCTTATCCATTGGGGAATTCAAATTTGAATTCTGGATAAGGCTCATCTTTCTCTCTATAGCCTTGCATGTGTGAAGTGATCCTCATCCTTCACACAGAATAGTACTGATTGTACTAATTGTCTTCATTCACAGAATTCTGGTTAACTTGAAATAATCTTCATTAATGTTCCAGATTCTTTGTGATAAAACTCCTCTTAAGTACTCTATAGTGAGTTCATAAGTGCTTCACTAATTTGAGCTTAAGGATCTTGATAATCTTCATTATATCTTGATCTTGTACTCTATTCTTCAAACGGTCATATCAGCTGTAGGGTCTAGAACTTTACAGCTGCAAGTTCCTGAAATTTAGAAATTAGCTGTAGGAATAACATTACAGCTGCAAGGTCATGTTCGGCAGTAGATTGATCAAATATACAGCTGCAAACTTTCCTTTCACAACTATAACTACCTTAGCCAATTTTCTTGTAACAAGATATTAGATTCAATTCAATAAGAATACATGTTTTGCACAATTCAAAATCTAACCAAGTTACTTAACAGTCTACAGCTATAGAGTTCAGTTCCTTTGTGAAAAACAAAAAGTTTTATGAACTAAGTTAAAATGAATGATGAATGTAACAATAAAGTAAATATGCAATACAAGAATTAAATAAAACAACAGAAATAAATAAACAAAGCAAGAAAATAGCATTATTTATAGTGGTTCAGAGTCTATGAATAAAACCTCCTACATCCACTGTTACACCACTTAGGTGCCAAATTCAATAAGAACAGATCACGATGATCTATCCAAATATTTCCCCCTCAGAACTAGATTCACTCAGATTTCTATTGTAAGTAAGAAAACATTCTAGCCTATACACTCAGAATATAAAACTCACAAAGAGTTAAAAACCTCACAAAGAGATATCTACACTAAGTAGAAATATAAAGTGTGTGTGAGGGATCAACAACAGAGGTGATTCTTACTAAGAAAATCCTAACCAACTATCCGATGAATCACAAAGAAAGTAAAACAAGAAAGCTATCTCTCTCAAATTTGTTGGTTGTAGACTAGCTCAGGTTGAATGCTTGAATGCTCAGGTTGTTGTGTTGCTTCCTCTGAGAACTTCCTCTATTTATAGATGAAGAGGTGTTTCTTATCCATTGGGAAATTCAAATTTTAATTCTGGATAAGGCTCCTCTTTCTCTCTATAGCTTTTGCATGTGTGAAGTGGTCGTCATCCTTCACACAGAGTAGTACTGGTTGTACTATTTGTCTTGTTCTTAGAATCTGGTTGACTTTGATTTAATCTTAATTAAATATCCAGAATCTTTATGAAAAATACCTCCTTAAATACTCTCTAGTGAGTGCATAAGTGCTTCACTAATTTGAGGTTTAAGGGTTTTGAAAATCTTCATTAAACTCTTAATCTTGTACTTCATTCTTCAAACAGTTATATCAACTGTAGGGTCTTGAACTTTACAGCTGCAAGTTCCTGAAAAATAGAAACTTGTTGTAGGAATAACATTATAGCTGCAAGGTCATGTTTGGTTTTAGATTGATCAAACAAACAACTGTAAACTTTCCTTTTACAACTATAACTTCTTTAGCCATTTGACTTGAAATAAATTATTATATTCAATTTAATAAAATACATGTTTTGCATACATCAAAATTTAATCAAGGTACTTAACAAATATTTTGGGTGGAACAAATTTAAAAAATTAATTATTATATTGTAAATTTTTTTATTTATTTTTGGATAGGTAATGTAAAGTTATTATATATAAAGAGTTAAGAAAAATTTAAAAATGGAAAAGAGAGTGTAAAAGGAAAGAGTGAGAGAGAGTAAAAGTAAGGTTCCTAAAATGGGTATTTATATATGAGTAGATTTTATATAAAAATGGTTCATAATAAATTTATTAAGAAATTATTTTAAAGTATCAAATATATAGTTAAGTGTATTAAGTAAGTTGTCTAATGCTAAAAGCTAATGGAATGTTTTTCACTGATTGTGGGTTCTATTTAAATACCATCAACTTTTTTTGCCAACACAATCAGCTTGTCTTTTAATTATTTTCACACTCACTATCAACATTAATCACTTTTTCAAAAGTATAATTTTCGTAAGCAACTCTAAATACGCTCAATCATTTGTGCCTCTTTCTCTGATTTCTTCATCCACTTCTTCAATTCCTTCTCCTTTGACTGAGATCTCTCCAATTTCTTTCTGACATCGAAGAGATGACTTTCAAGATCTTCGGGTGGGTAAGAGCTGATGGAATAGGACGAGCTCCCCTTCTGGGATAGGCGGACAACCTTACTGTGACTGCCCAATACTACATACTTCCCCTTCTTGGGTTTGACCAAATTCAAAAAGATTTGGTCCACGTCAATAGGGGCGGGGGAAGGATTCTCCGGGGTGGGTGCTGACGCCATCTGAGCCTCTTGGAGGGCCTGTCTCATCTGATTCTGAAATTAAACAAGATATAATTATAATTTAATATTAATTAGTATAATTTATAAAATGATTAATTAGAACATAAATTATAAAATACATACGTGAAGATCGGTGGTGCGGCCATAGGTGGACTGTCTAGACTCCCCAACCGGGTGAGTAAAATGAAGTTCCTCGATGAGGGTGGCCTTCCATCCGTGCTCCATCTTCCTGTACAAAAAAATAATTAAATTAAGTAAAATTAATAAATTTAAATGTGAGTATATTAAAAAATTAAATATTTACAAAAGCGAGACCATGCTCGTAAATAGTCCGAGAGCCTGCTCGATGCCTGGCTACGCCTTGCCCGGTAGGGTCGCTCATCCTATTTCTTCTGGCCATCTCGGTCCTCGCAGCATTCCTCGGATATAGCCAATAATTGACTAGTCCAAACCATATATTGCGGCCCTCTTCGTCTATCTCCATATTCTGAATGGTCCCCTCTTCCTTCCACTTGCTCTTGATGTCGGTGACCAAAACTTTCATGTGCACCTTGTACGGTTCATTCCGGTGGAACCAAGATGTATAGAGACTTAAGGACTATATTTTGGTGGAAGAACATGAAGGGAGACATTGCCAATTTCGTAGAGAAGTGTTTAACTTGTCAACAAGTTAAGGCAGAACACCAAAGGCCATCCGGATTGTTGAAGCCGTTAGAGATACCTCAATGGAAGTGGGAGCACATTTCCATGGACTTTGTGATGGGATTACCCCGTTCGATTAAAGGGAATCAAGCTATATGGGTTGTTGTGGATCGACTAACCAAGTCGGCTCATTTTCTTCCTATGAAGATGACGTGGAGTATGGATAAACTTGCACAAGTTTATATCCAAAAAGTAGTGAGATTGCATGGAGTTCCCATTTCAATCGTTTCGGATAGGGATACACGTTTTACGTCGCAATTTTGGAGGAGTTTGCAATCGGCCATGGGCATCAAGTTGAACCTTAGTATGGCGTATCACCCACAAACGGATGGTCAATCCGAGAGGACGATCCAAACACTTGAAGACATGTTACGGGCTTGTGTTCTAGACTTTGAAGGTAATTGGGAGACGTACTTACCCTTGGTGGAGTTTGCTTACAACAATAGTTATCAAGCGACGATTGGCATGGCTCCATACGAAGCCTTGTATGGACGACGTTGTAGATCTCCATTGTATTGGGATGAAGTTGGCGAACGACGCATTCTAGGGCCCGAGATAGTGGAGAAGACGGTCAAAGTGATTGAGAAGAACCGAGACCGGATACGGGCTGCCCAATATCATCAAAAGTCTTATGCCGACAAGCGTAGGAAACCTCTACATTTCGAGAAAGGTGAGGATGTATTCTTGAAAGTTTCACCAACTAAAGGAGTTGTTCGTTTTGGTCGCAAAGGGAAGTTACAACCACGTTTTATAGGACCTTTTGAAATCCTAGAGAAGGTTGGGAGTCTAGCATATCGCTTAGCTTTACCCCCAAGCCTTGCAGCCGTTCACAACGTTTTTCACGTTTCAATGTTGAGGAAGTACGTACGTGATCCTAGTCACGTGTTAGACTATTCGTCTTTGGAAGTAGATAAGAACTTGGTTTATGAAGAAGTACCCGTTGAGGTGTTGGATAAGAAGACTCATCGTTTGAAGAATCGAGAGGTTAATCTTATTAAGGTACGTTGGAATCGACATGGAGTCGATGAAGCGACGTGGGAAAAAGAAGAAGATTTAAAAGTTAAATACCCCTAGCTTGTTTTGCAAGATAAGTTAGTATTTTCGAGGATGAATTTTTTTAAAGGTGGTGAGGTTGTAACACACAGCATAGGCAGCAGCTTTTAGTCCTTTATTTATTTGTTTTAGGCGTGAGTTTGAGTGTGAGCAAGGTTTAGTCCTTTAAGTTGATATGCTTTAGTATTTCTTAATTGTTTGCTTAGTATTAGTTGTCCCAATTAGTATTATTTGGACCCTTAAGAAGTATTAAGTTTCGAATGTTATTAGAAGTAAGGAAGAATAATATTATTGTTGAGGTTATATTATTAGTCCTCTAAGAATAGTATTTCCTTAAGTATTAATTCATTAAGGGCATGTTAGAATTTGAGGAATTAATATTAGGGATTTGACTTTATGAGGATTTGACCAAGAATAGGATTAAATAATACTTGGGATAGTATTATTATTATTTTCGAAAAATAGGGAGTCTTATACACTAAGAAATTTTCAAAAATTATAGAGCATTAAGACTTGGATTTCTAGTATCTTTATTTATGGAAATAAGTCATATTCTTATGCAAGAGAATAATACATGCTTGAAGGTTAAGTATCACAAGAATAAAGAGTTAGTAAGGATCTATTAAATAAGGAAATAAGTTGTCAAGTATGGAAATAGAGATACACCAAGATATTGGGCCAATTTCTTTCCTTTTCCTTGTGAAATTCGGCCAGCCCCTTATGCAGCCCCAAACCCTACTTTTCCAACTCTATAAATATGAATTGATCAAGTCCCTAAGACCCCTAGACACCGAAAAATCGGCAGCCATGCACCCATAGCACCAAAATTTGGCAACTTTATGAAGTTGTAGGACTAGTTTTCGGCAGCAGCTTATAGGCAAGAAGGAGAGCAGTTTTTGTGAGCCTTGATTGAAGTAGAAGGAGTAGGAATCGAGCACAAGGATTAGTCAAGCCAACGTACAACACTTCTTCATTTTCAAGACAAGAAAAGGTGGGGGTTTAAACGGTGAAAAGTGGTAACTCTAGTTCGACTTTTAAATATTTAGTTTGATGCAATTATGTGTTTATGTGCTAATATGAATGGATGGTCAGCTCTACCTTCAATCTATGAATGGACAATAAGCTATATTGTCAAATAAATGTTAAGGATGATCAGCTATATCATCAATGAATGGATACGAAAATCGTATCATATGTTAAGAAAAAAGGGTATGTTTACATGTTTTTGTGTCCTTTATATTTAAACTTCGAACTAAACTATCCCCACGGAGTGATTATTTTATAATTGCTCACCCCATCACCGAATTATATTTTCAGATTTTCAAGAGTAAGAGGACGAGATTGGCAATGCGGAGGAAGGTGGATGTGATGAGATTTAAAGAAGAAGTTAATGGATGAAGACTTTTATTAATACACCAAGTAGGCTTTTATTTTAAGTGCAAGTATTTTTATTAAGTTTTAGGCACTTATGTTTGCCACAAGACTAGACATTTGCATGTTTTATTTCGATTAGTGCATGGACACGTAGATGGTTGATTTAGGATTTGTTTTGGTTTGAAGACTTATGGGATTTTATTATGGATTTTTATGAAGTATTTTATTATTATGATTATGTGTTAAATTGCATGATTATTAGGAGATAAGTTGATGGATTTATTTAATAAGTTGGCAGCTGATGGTTCGAAATTTTATGCATGGTTAAGTGTTGATTTATGTGTTTAATTGTTCTTAAGAAAATTAGTTATTGTCCTTAGTTTGCAGTGATCGATAAGTCTAGTTTTATAACTCCAAAAATTATGAAATTTTACCAGAATGTTTTCCATGATTTAAAATGCATGTTGACCAATTTTCATGAGTTTTTACCTAGTAGAAGCCGAGGTTCCAGTTTTAGTCCTTTATGTGATTCTAGTCCTCAAAATTCTTGTTTTAAAAGTACCAATTTTATGCCCAGCCTATTTTCGAAATTTTGGCAGTTTAATAGCCATAAAATATCAAGTTATTTCAGTCATAAAACCTGGAGCAAATTTTTTTTTAAAGTTTCAGCTTTAAATTAGTCCTTTAACTTTATTTTACGAGCTTTTCACGTGCTTTAAAAAGTGATTTTCGTGGAAAGTGCTTATAATATGTTTTGTATGAATTATTTGAGTATTTAGAGGTCTTTAACTGATTGGCAAGATAATAGTATTAAAGAAAATGGATTTTTTACTAGTTAATGGACTGTTTTTATACACATGCGGTTTTGATGAGTGCACCCTAGCTGTTTTCGAAAGTTATGTGTATCAACTGCTATACCAGAATTATTTAAGTATTATTTCATGATTTAATTCATGACTTACATGATGAATGATGTTAGAACACATGTGAATATTATTGAGACATGTTATTATGTTACTTGTGTGATTCCTATGAATATGTTAAGTGAGTATTATTGAAATATGTTATGAATGTTTGTCAAGGTATTTTTTATGATTTCTATGGATGTATTGAATGAGAAATTTATCGTGAATGTTTGATTTTAGTTCAAAAAGGATTTTCAAGGAATTTTTTTTTATTTCAAGTAAAAAGGGTTCACGTTCTAAAGAAGGTTTTTCATAAATTATTAATTAAAAGTGAGATTTCCGCTAATTTTAAGTGCATAGAAATTTAGGGCGTGACAGTGACTTAGACAAGTGTACAACTGTAGCGTCAGTTTCTTTGTGAAAAACACAAAGTTTTATGCACTGAATTTTAAAATAATGATGAATGTAACAAATAAATAAATATGCAATACAGAAAAATAAATGACAGTAAGTAAATAGGCAGTATTTATAGTGGTTCAGTGCCTATGAAAAAGACAACTTATATCAACTGTTACACCACTTAGGTGCCAAATTCACTAAGAATGGATCACAAAGATCAATACAAATAGTTCCCCCTTAGAACTAGGTCCACTCAGATTCCTATTCTAAAAAGAGACA
>JAPKLY010001333.1:0-49429 GCA_026898435.1 Prunella vulgaris
TTAAAAGTTTTCAGGTAGTCGACTTCTTTGTATTTGTGAGGTTGGACACCAGTGGAGGATAGACCAAAGATATCAGCAACAACATCTTTGGAGATAACAACAGCTACTTCATCAACCAAGGAGCCGATGGAGTTTGGACTGAACTGGGCCTTGAGAAGGAATTGGAAGGCATAGAAGTTTAGGGTTTTATGGTCAGGGGGGTCATGGAGATGAAGGTTCGGAGATTTTGATGTTGGAGAAGGTTTAGGATTTCTCTAATTTCAGGAACCCTGGTCGTGTCGAAATCGACACACATCTCCGCATGCATCTTTTCTTTGAAAAGTTTTTGCATTGCCTTAGATGCCATACCTTCAAAACAGAGATTGAGTGCAGAGAGAATAGAATGCAGGAATACTTCGGGTAGAAAGATTTAGGAGCAGAAGTTTTCAGAAAGAAGTTAAAAAGGGTATATATAAGTATCGAGAGATATGAGCAGTTTTTTCAAAATTAAAACCGATCAGTTTTGATCGTAGATTTGTATCTTGCATCACACAAATCAAAGGTCCAGAATAAATGACCTTTGAGAATTTTGGAGGTGATGCGTGGGTGTCAGGATTTCGAAAGGTTTTGACCGCCTCAAAAGATTCGCCTTTTTGAAAAAGGTAATGATGAAAGCGCTTTTTGAGAAAATTTAGGTGGTGTTAAATTAATTACAACTGACACCTTATTTTGAAAAAGGTAATAAATCCCCGAATTTTCGTAACAGAGAAGATTTGATTGCTAATTTTCTAAAATAATTTTAGAAATTAGGGATTTATTTAATTTTTGAAAAGATTTGATAAATAAAATAAAAATTTAAAAACCGACATAAAGATCATAGAAATACTTATCGGGAAGCTGACGTGGCAAAGTCAGCTGATAAGAGCGATCCTCATGAAAATCTTTTCTGCTCATCTGGGTTTTTAATGTCAGCTGACATGGACCATCTGAAGCAAAGTAGCCTTGTCTGACTTTCATAACTTATCCCTGTATCAAGTTAGTCATAACAAGATAGAGAAAAGGAAAGAATAAGTAGACATACCAGATCAGCTGATGTGAGGATCAGCTGATTACTTCAGCAGAATAGTCCTCAGCTGGGTACCAGCTGAGTACTCGTTTACCCAAAAACTTTCTTTCTAAAGAACTGCTCTTCCATCTATCATTCCTAACTCTGCTACTAATTCTCTGAATCTTACCTCTGCTAAGGGTTTGGTAAGCACATCTACTCTCTGCTTCTCCGTATGAATCTTCTCCATCCTGATATCTCCCTTCTCAGCATGATCCCGAAGAAAATGATGTCTTATGTCCACATGCTTGCATCTAGTATGGAGAACAGGATTCTGAGTAATGGCTATTGCACTTGTGCTATCACAGAAGATGGGAATCTCTTCTGTGTTCACATGGTAGTCCCTCAGCTGTTGTCTGATCCAGAGCAGCTGAGAACAGCAACTACCAGCAGCCATGTACTCTGCCTCTGTTGTAGAAGTAGCTACTGAAGTCTGCTTCTTGGAGAACCAAGATATCAGCTTACTTCCCAGAAACTGACATGTGCCAGAGGTTGATTTCCTATCAATCTTGCACCCTCCATAGTCAGAGTCTGAGTACCCACTCAGCTGAAAGTTGTCATCAGCTGGGTACCAGAGGCCTAAATTGTAAGTACCCTTCAAATACTTTACAATCTTCTTTGCTGCTTCTTGATGAGATTTCTTAGGATTTGCCTGAAACCTTGCACACACCCCAACTGCAAAGCTGATATCAGGTCTGCTGGCAGTGAGATACAGCAGAGAACCAATAAGTCCCCTATATTGTGTCTGATCCACTTTCTCACTAGCCTCATCTGGATCCATGCTAAAGTTTGCCATCATTGGAATCTTAGCTTCTCTGCTGCTATTGATTCCAAACTTTTCAATCAAATTCTTGGCATACTTAGCTTGGCTAATGAAAGTTCCATTGGACATCTGCTTCACCTGCAGTCCAAGGAAATAAGTCATCTCCCCCATCATGGACATTTCAAACTTGCTGGTCATCAGCTTGCTGAACTCATCACACATCAGCTTGTTGGGGGAGCCAAAGATGATATCATCCACATAGATCTGCACTAAGAGGATATCATCTCCGTCTTCCTTTCTGAACAAGGTTTTGTCTATCTTTCCTTTACTGAATCCACTATTCAGTAGGAACTGTGATAGAGTATCATACCAGGCTCTAGGTGCCTGCTTTAGTCCATATAAAGCTTTCTGCAACCTATAAACCTTGTTCCCAATCTAAAATCCTGGTGGCTGTTCCACATAAACCTCTTCTGCCAGGATTCCATTCAGAAACGCTGACTTGACATCCATCTGACATACCTTGAACCCTTTAAAAACAGCGTAGGCCAGAAACAATCTAATGGCTTCTAATCTTGCCACAGGAGCAAATGTCTCATCATAGTCAATCCCCTCTGACTGTGAATACCCCTGGGCTACTAGCCTTGCCTTGTTTCTTACCACTACATCATTTTCATCCTTTTTGTTCTTAAATACCCACTTAGTGCCTATGACCTTCTGATGTTTGGGCCTCTCCACTAGAGTCCAAACTTCTTGTCTTGCAAATTGATTTTGCTCCTCTTGCATAGCTACAATCCAGTTTGGGTCTTCAAGAGCTTCAACGATATTTTTGGGTTCTATCAGAGACACATAACAGCTGAATTGAGCACCCAAGTTTAGCTTTCTTCTGGTCTGAACACCTACACTTGGATCTCCTAGAATCTGTTCATCTGGGAAATCAGACAATGTCTTCTTGCCCCTTTGAGGTGCTATAGTCTGCTCCTCTTGGGTCTTGTCTGATATTCCCCCTTGGTTAGTGTCAGGAGTCAAAGTGCCATCATCTGGTGCTGATGAGGACTTATCAGCTGATTTGGGCTCATCATCTGAATCTGAGTCTGATTCTATCCTAGGTACTACTACCTTAATCAGATCTGGCTTATCTGACAGATTCAGCTGATCCACCTCTTCTGCTAGCTTCTCCTTGCTGTACTCATGAAAAGATTCATCAAATACAATATGGGGTGTCTCCTCCACACACAGAGAGACTTTATTAAAGACTCTATAGGCTTTACTACTTCCAGAATATCCTAAGAATATTCCTTCAGCAACCTTAGCATCAAAAGTCTTTAACTTAGTCTTTCCATTGTCATGGATGAAACACCTACACCCAAAAGTATGGACAGAGGAAAGGTTAGGAGTTTTACCTTTGTACATTTCGTAAGGAGTCTTCCCATGTCTCTTGACTGGTAGACACCTATTTTGGATGAAGCAAGCAGTGTTGATGGCTTCTGCCCAAAACCTTTGAGGAGTCTGGTATTCAGCTAACATAGTCCTTGCTGCTTCCTTGAGGGTTCTGTTTCTTCTCTCAGCTAACCCATTCTGCTGAGGTGTTCTGGCAGCTGATGCTCATGCTGAATACCATTATCCCTGCAATAGTCAGAAACAACAGAGTTAAGAAACTCAGTACCTTTATCACTTCTGATTCTGACTATGCTGAGGTCCAGCTCCTTCTGAATCCTCTTGAACAACTCCAGTATCTTGACCATAGTCTCATTCTTCTTGAACAAGAACACTACCCAAGTGAATCTTGTAAAGTCATCAACAATCACCAGTGTGTACTTCCTTCCACTAAAACTAAGAGGAGAGACAGGTCCAAACAAGTCCATATGAAGTAGCTGGAGTGCTTTTGTTGTTGAAGTACTCTGCACATCTTTGAATGAGGCTTTAGTCTGCTTCCCTTTCTGACAGGCATCACACTTCTGCTCAGAAGCAAACACCTCATTTGGTAGACCTCTGACTAGACCCTTCCTTGCAACCTTGTTGAGAGTCTTGAAGTTCAGATGACCTAACCTCTTGTGCCAGAGCCAGCTGATCTCTAGTGAGCTTTTAGCAACCAAACATGAGTCAGATGGACAGCTTGCAAAATCTGCAAGATACATATTACCTCTTCTGAGGCCAGTTAGTAGTACCTGCTCATTTAAATCATTAATAACAAGATAAGAGTTCTTAGAGAATCTTACTGAATATCCCTTGTCACAGAATTGGGATACAGACAGAAGATTGTGCATGAGTCCCTCTACATAGTAGACTTCTTCAACTCTTGTTCCTTTGATCAGCAGGGTGCCTACTCCTCTGGTGACTCCAAAATTGTTTTCACCGAACACAACTCTAGGCCCATCCAGCATTACAAAGTTCTGGAGAAGATGCTTCTCAAAGGTCATGTGCTTCGAGCAACCGCTATCAATGTACTAGACATGGCCCTTGGCTTCTCCTCTTTCTATAGGGCTAGAGTTAACCTGAAATTAAAACTCAGGCTTTAGGTACCCTATCTTTGGGTCCTGATTGGTTAGTATTGACTTTCTGGATCCACAAGTAGAGATCATCCTTACGAGGTTTAGGCGATCTCAACCTTCTACCATATTTGTCCACAAAAATCATCTCCCTCAGAGGATCTTTTCTGGGGCGATGAGTGATAACAGCAGGTTTGTAGGTGGGTTGCTCAAAAGGATAATTTCGACTTGAGCCTCCGAATGACTCATAAACTTTAGCCGGAGAAGGCTTGCCTACTTTGGTTACATTAAAGGTAACCCAGGGCTGAGGTCTGTTTCGCTTGGGTTTACTCTGCTGAGATGACCCAGGCTTATCATTCCTCTGCTGATTCTGCTGAGGTCTCCTTGTCTTAGCTGAGCTATGACTTGGATTCCTCTTCTGATCTCGAGGCTTCTGAGCTTTGGACTTATGTTGGTTGTCAGCAGGCTTCTGAGTTTTAGTACTCTTCTGCTCTGCTGAAACCTTTTGATCACCAGCAGACTTCTGAGCTTTGGAGCTCTTCTGTCCAGCTGGGACCTTTTCTGTCCCTCTGCTCTTTTGCCCTAATGATCCAGATGCAGGCTCAGCTGGCCCTTTACCCTTTCGAGGATCCCTAATTAATCCACTGTCACCTTTCTTCTTCTTTTGTGGTTTGGGTTTGGGATAACCAAGGCCCCTTTTATCATTCACAGTTTGTGAGGACTCAGCTATTTCAGAAACGGCATTCTTTGCCTTAGTCAGCTGATCCACTTTCAGCTGAAGCTGCTGTGAATTTTTGGTTATCAGTTCATTCTGCTTGAAGAGTTCATCGAACTTAGCTGTCAGCAGATTATGTTCTTCACTTAAGACAGTGTTCTCAGAAAGTAGCTTTTCTATCAGCTTCTCCTGTTCCTCACATTTTGCTATTAAGTCAGCAGACTTGTTAGCTTGTGAGTCATAGGATATCACTGGTAGTCTAGCACTTTCCAGATCTTGTCTCAAGCTTAAAACTTCAGCTTTCAGACTTGAGTTCTCCTCTTCCAGCTTAGAATAGACTTTTAAGGAGGATTGGAGATCAGATAACAACTTGTGTATATCTGACTCCATAGAATAGGTAGAGGAGCAAGATGAGCTAACAGAGGGGGTAGGAGAATTTACCTCTTCTACCTTAGCCATGAGGCAGATATCATCCTCTGATTCAAAATCAGATGAGGATGATGATGAGCTGATGTCCTGCTTCTCCTCCTCTGCCAGCAGAGCTCTCTTATCAGCGAACCTGCGATCTCTCTTGATCCTCTTCTCTTCTCTCTCCCTTGGGGTAAGCTGAGGGCAATCATAACTAAGATGTCCCGGCTTGTTGCAAGAGAAGCAAACACCATCTCCTCCTCTTCTGGGACTTGGTTCCCTCCTTCTCTCTGGAGACTTATATCTGGTCTCCTGTTCATCTGATGGTCTTCTGGCATCAGATGACTTATGGTGTCTTCTGGAAGAATCACTCTTATTCTTCTTCCAATGAGATCTATACTTCTGGAACTTGTTTTACATCTTGTCAAACTTCTTGGTCAATAAAGTAAGTTGCTCCTTTAAGCTCATGTCCTCTGGAGCAGAGGACTTCTCTTGACTATCAGCTGCAGCAGAGAAAGCAACATTCTTTGTGGCTGATGAAGTTTGTTGGGACAATCTGAGTGTTTTGATTAGATCCCAAAACCCCTGATGAATTTACCTAAGTATAGTTGGTCAGGATAAAATAATTCAGGATAGTTAGGTTAGTAATTCAGTACAATAGGACCATGCTGGAGACTGAAGAATATTGGAGTCGACCCAATTTACTGAAGTCTGATGTGCAATCCATCCTGAAGAAGTCAGAGTCAGTTCTGCTAAAGACTGTCTGTACTGAAGCTGAAGAACGAAGCCTGCTGATCCATCCTGAAGACTATCATGAAGTACCATTGGCTGATGCTTCTACTGAGTACACTAAGCATACTCAGGATAGAACTTAGTCAGTGAAGAGTAAGTGTTACCTATCAGGCTGTGCTGAATGCACTTAAGACCTGACTTAGGTCTTGGTTCAGTTTACCTGAATCATGTAAGTCCAAAGCAAAAAGGTTACACATACTGGGCTAAATAACATATCAGGCTGTGCTGAATGCACTTAAGACCTGACTTAGGTCTTGGTTCAGATCACCTGAATCATGTAAGTCCAAAGCAAAAGGTTATTTATGCTATGGGACAAGAGACAAAAAGAATGTCAGTAAGACTCCATTAAGACACACGTTCAGACTGAGTAATTAACAAGAGACTCAGAGTATTGAATGTACGAGGAAGGACAAATGTCTGAAAGTTAACTAGCCGTTAGAGCGGAGAGCCAATGATCTTTTGACACGTATGTACGGAGTCCACGCAGCATTTAATGCATCTCAAAAGTTGCAGGTGATGTGACAACTTGCCAGAATAAGCATGGCGGGTAGGTCAAAGAGTATTTCTAGCCTGCAATATACCTAAAATAGGAAAGATTTGATTTGATCTCCTCCAACGGATCTATTTTGAATCTTACCTATAAATATGGAGAGCCTTGCACCCATTCAAGGCTAACGGGAAATTTCCAAGAGAAAACTCTCAAGAATCCAAGCATTCAAAGCATACTATAAATAACACTCTGCAATTAAATTTCCCTAGTGTTGTAGTAGGATTCACTCTGTATTTGCTTAGATCGATAGCTCTATTATTTAGCATTCTTTTGTATTGCTAGAGCTATCTTAGTTGGAAACCAGAATACCAAACCACTCAAGGTGTGAGATTGGTTGGTTAGAAGGACTGGGACTTGTAAAACGCCCAGGGGTCAGTTCCTAAGAGAGGAAGTTGGCTACTCGTGTCCCTTGGCACGTAAAACCCAAGTACCTATCCTCAGGGTTTTGAGGATAGCTGCCTGTTAAATCAGGTCGTGGACATAGGAGTCGGTTATCTCCGAACCACGTTAAAAAGTCCTCTGTGTGCTGATTTACTGTTCTGTTCAGGATCATAACTGTCATCATAATAAACTGAACATTCTGCATCATTTTTCTATTCAGGACTGAATCAATCATCCTGAATCTTAATACTGTGCACTCAGCCTTAACCACCAGTTTACTAAGCAAACTCAGAGAAAATGTTTTCAGAAACTAAAACGAGTAGAATCTAAAGGCTCACTTTCCGCACTCACTCTGGCTCACTGAGATAGTGGTCCAACTGACTAGCTTCCGAGCGGTCAGTAGGTTTGTTATCTCTAATGAGCTTCCAAGCACTTTACTCACACTCAGCTTATCTGACTCGTTACTGAACTGTCCCTGCTGCCCCTGTGGACCTTCAGCATACTGAGTACTTCAGGAAATCCTGACTGAGAGTGTTAGAGCATTTTTCTGAGTCTTTCAGAAAAATCTGACATCAGTGTATTCCCCCCCCCATACACTGATTATACTCATTTTGGGACCAACAAAGTTGGAGTCTCATCTTCTTGATCTTCTTCTTGGGTATCGAACTCATGTGCCTTCAGATGAGATAGCAGTGTATGATGACTCATCTCAGATAAATTCTTTGTCTCTTTAATTACTGTCACCTTCACTCTCCATCTTGGAGTAAGAGATCTCAAAACTTTGTTATTAATCTCTTTCTCTGAGTAATCCTTTCCTAAGGAGCTTGCCTTATTCAGTATGTTTGTCTGCCTCACATCTAGCTGATCAATGGTTTCATCAGCTTTCATTTTAAATGTGTCAAAGGTATGTAGAACAGCTTGAAGCTTGTTCTCTTTGATTTGATCTGTCCCTTCACACATTAAGGAGAGTTTCTCCCACATCTCCTTAGCAGTTCTGCACGTCTTGATTTTCTCTATATATTCTTTGGAGAGTGTCAATGATTTCTGTTCTGGCCACTTGATCGAGGTTGAAGAGTTTCCTTTCAGCATCGTTTAGTTCACTCTTCTTCTTCTCTGTCTTCCTTCTTTCACTGATTTCAGCTTCTGGAGTCTTGCCATCGCTTACTCCTTCCCAGAAGAACTTGATTGGCCCTTCCTCCAGAACATCTAACATCCGATCATGAATGGCTCCAAGATGATTCTCCATTCTGAATTTCCAGTAGTCATAATCCTCTATGGAGAATTCAGGCAACTTCCTTGTCTTGGATCCACTCTTTTTGTAGGAAGACATATCTGCAAATGATTAGATAAAAAGCACACAAAATTTTCTAAAAACAGATTTTTAGGGATCTGTCCAGGTGACCACCAAAAGCTTTCTCAGGCTGTGATCTATTGGACACACATCTCTGACACCACTTGTTGGTCCCAAAGGCAGGTTTTTAGGGAAGAATACATTTGAACAAGTCTAGAAGGGGGGGTTGAATAGACTTGTAAGTATTCAAAAACCTTTTTCAAATTATTCGGCTTATTTAGAAAACCAGCAGACTACTTGAGGTAGTCTGATTTTGAAAGTAGTGCGCTGTGAATAGTGCGGAAACGATTTTAATGAAAATTGGCTTTTAGGTGATGTGCACAAATAAGAACAGAAAGAAATACGAAGAGACACAGAGGATTTATAGTAGTTCGGACCAACTGTCCTACATCCACTCTCCTCAATCCAACTTGGACTTGAGGGGCTCTCCCCTAACTCACTTACTCACTTACTTACACAGTTTGAGAGTACTACTCTCTTTACAACTTGTCAATGCTATAATTGCGATTGACTTCTCACAGCTTCTACAAAGCTTTTACAAAGGATAAGTATGAATGGTGTTTTTGAGCGTAAGTGATAAATCTGACAGAGTATCGGCTAGCTTAATATGCGTGTGAATCCAATACTGAAATTATCACTATTACTCTAATTTATAGGGTCAAATAACTAGCCGTTGGAATGGATTAAAAATCTGAGATCCTATAATCTCGTATTCAATCAATCATTGTGATTGATTGAATTTCCTTCTTGATTCCCGTCAATCTTCGCGATCTTCAATCAATCAAGTTAGTCCCCTTGATTGATTGATCTTCTATTCTGGGAATCTTCCTTTTATGTCGCAAGTTAACCCTTGAAATTTATTCCGAAGAATCTGGGCCGAGCACAAGACCTCAGTTGATCTGTCTTCTCAGCTGGTGTATCAGTCTGCTGATACTTGGACCTCAGCTGATGTGCAAGTCTGCTGGTGTGCACCTCAGCTAGTCTTCTTGACTTCGTCTGAATACGTCTTTTATCCATGGTCCTTGTCTTGTCTGCAACATGCTTCTCAGCTGATCAGCTAAACTTCTGATATCAGCTGATCTGCTCTTTAGCTATCGGCTGATGTTAACTTCTCTGATGATCTGCTCTTGATGCTCCAGTGTCAGCTGCTTAAATCTTCTGTCTTCTAAAATCAGCTAAGTCCACAAGGTCTCAGCTGGTCTTCTCTTCTATGATAGCTTCGAATCTTCTAGGCAGCAAGGTAGATTCCCCCTCACTTGAACCTATCTAATCCTAACTACTCATCAGCTGACTAACATGTTCAGCTGGTCCTATTACAAGCTGATTGGTTTATTATATCATCAAAACATCTAACATAGATATCCTAACAAGAGTACCAAACCCTCTGGTGAAACCCTTAGAGTTGTCACCAAAGGTAACCTGCGGGCCATCTTCTGCAACATAGTCCTGAAGGAGGTCACAAAATTCGATCATGTACCTGGAACAGCCTGAATCCACATACATGTCCTCCTTCTGATCCTCTCTCCTCTTCTTGCAGCCCACAGTGACCTGAAAATAATCAGGCCTCAGGTACACATCTCTTATTGGGTCCTATCGAGTCAGCCATACCCTTTGTGATCCAGATCTGTTTAACAACTCTTATGGCATCAGAGGTGTAAATCTGTCTCCCTGAATCATCAACATACACAGTTTTCTTCTTCCTTGGTGCCTTGGAAGTTGAAGATGTATGGGTGTCAGCCTGAGGTTCAGGAGCCTTGGATTTCTGCTTGGGGGCAGGCCTCATGTTCCTCTTTGGCTTGGGTGTAATGGACTGAGTGTTGTCCTGGGAATGAATAGCTTAATCCTGACCTCTTGGCACATGAGTTCTGGACTGAGTGTTTTCGGAATCAAGATTCCATCATCCTTCAGGAACCACCCGGTCAGTCCTTTCTGTTCTGGATTGGAACATCCTTGATGTGCCCTGCGCCCTGCCTGGGCTTCTGGACCACAGTATCCCTTGGCTTCGCCTGAGGCCTCCTCTGCCCTGAATTCCCTCGACCCTGTGTATTCTGAGGCTGAGCATTAGAAGTACTTGGAGTGGAGTTCCATGGGGCTTAAGGGTTCCTAGGCTGAGCCTTGGGCTTCCCTAGGTCCGTCTTCCTCGACTCCTGGTGAAGAACCTTGGTCTTTCCCTTTGGTTTTGGCACTGATCCCTCATCCGCTTGTCTGGCAGGTTCAGCGGACTATTTCTCCTTCCCTGAGCCTTTATCCTGACGGGCAATACCCTGACTTTTACCGTCAGTTTGGACAGGGACAAACACTTTCTTAGTGTGGCTTCTTGAAGCACCTCTCTTCTTCTTTCCCTTAGGATTTTTCAAGTCGTAACCCGACCCTACTTTAGCACCGTCAGTATGCTGAGAGATAACTGTTAACTTATCAACCACTAGGGCTGACTTGTGTAACTTCTTCAGCTTTTCCATCAAGTGCTCATTGTCCTTTTTCAGAGACTCAATGGCAGTGGTGTACTGAAGCACTAGATGTTGATCAACAATCTCCCTTACAGTCTGCTCAAGACTCAGAGCAGCACGCTTAGCCCTGAGGCGAGTGTACAACTCAGCGTCGAGCATCTCACGCATGTACATCCGCTCAACATCCAACTATTCCTAAATAAGGAACCAATCAATATCATGAGTCTTAATGAGAGAGGCCATAATGGGTTTCAGTCGTTCAACCTCAAGAGGAGCTTCATCATTTTCATTACAGGTATGAAGTAGCTCTTCCTTAAGGCTTACTACTCTTAGAGCCTCCTCAGTGTCTCTAACTCTCAGAGTCTCAGTGAGAAGATCATTCTCACTATTCAGGTTTGCATTCACATCCATTGTGTGAGTATGAGTCTCTTGTAGCCTTAAAAAATTAACCATTAATTGCTCTAAGGTGAGCCGAAGGTCCAGATGTCTCGCTGAATCTGAGCTAAGCTCAGGTGCGTGATCATGAGAAGAGGCAGAAGAACATACCTCATCATCTGCCATTAGGCAGAGATCACCATACTTCACATCGGAGAAGAGTTCAGGGGATCGGCGTCCTGGGCCATCAGAATCTGAGGAATCCTCAGCTAGCATAGCTCTCCGATCAGAAGCCCTAAGATCTCTCTTCACTCTCCGATTTTCTCTTCTCCTAGAGCCTTCTCTTCTCTCCGGCGCTCAGGCTCCTTGCGCTCTCTCCTAGAATCAGCACCCCTTATCTCTTCCCTCTGGGGGCTAGATCTTCTGGGGCTGGAATATCTTCTATCCCTAGAATCAGTATAAAACTTTTTATACCTGCCAAATCGTGATTTGAGCTTATCGAACCTCCTGGTCATCAGGCTGTACTCCAGGGCAAGTTCATCTTTACTCATCTCCTTTAGGGACTTAGAACCAGATCCAGCCTCGGGCTCAGGAGTGGCTTTCAGAGCTACGCTCTTTTCCTTCTCAGGCGTCCTCACCTCAGACACATCCTCACTGACCTCACCCTTCATCTTCCTCTTATCGAGGTTGAATTCCAGGGCCTTTAACTCTGAGAAGAGGCAAGTGTGAGAGACGTTCGTAAGATCCTAAGTGTTCTTCAACAAGATCACTCATGTACCCCATCTTTCAGGGAGACAGTTCAGGATTTTTGAGGACACCTCCCTCTTGGGAAACTCCTTCCCAAAGGTTGCTAGCTCATTCATCATCTTGATAAAAAGAGACTCCATCTGATCAATGGACTCTCCATTCAGCATTCTGAAGGCTTCAAACTTCCTGATAGTAAGATCTTTCTTGTTCTCTTTAATCTTCTCAGAACCCTCGCTCATCTCCGCCAGGGCATCCCAGATCTCCTTAGCCATCTTCAGGTGCTTCAGCCTGACCGAATTCTGGTAAGAAACAGTGTGGAGTATAATGTTCTTAGAAACATTATCCAGTCTGATTTGCTTAACCTGATTAGATGTAAGCACGGACCTCTCCACATGTTCCTCTCCTACTTAAGGAACTGGGGCATTTCCAGACACTGGCTAGGTGATAGATCGATTGGTCATGAACGAGATTGGGCCTTCCTCGATCACCTAGTACATCTGATCATGAATGGAATGAAGATGGGCAAAAACTATGAATTTCCAGTAATCATAGTTAGTAAATGAGAACTAAAAAATGTTGCTTTCAAGGCACTTAGACGATGCGATGATACACAAGTTTTCAGAAACAGATCAGTTCAGATGACCACCAAAAGTTCCTACTCAGAAATTATCGATACTCAAAGTCAGTGGTCTTTTGAATCACCGCTCTGATACCTCTTGTTGGTCCCGAAATGAGTAAATTAGTGTATGGGGGGAATACACTAATGTCAGATTTTTCTTAAAATTCTCAGGAAAATGCTCTTTAAGGCTTACTCAGGAAGATCCTGATGTGTTCCATAGGGGCAGATCAGTATGGAACTGAATAGGCTAAGTCTGAGTAAATTGCTCTCAGAAACTCCATAGAGATAACCCACCTACTGACCATTTTGATAAGTCAGTCAGTTGGATAGCTATCTCAGTAAGCTAGAGTACGTGTGGAAAGTGAACCCTTAAGTTTTTCTACTCGTTTTTAGTTCCTGAAAACTTTGATCAGTATTGCCTTGGAAACCGTGATTAAGGCTGGTGCACAAGTTTAAGTATCAGGAGAATTGGTTCCTCCTGACAGTTTTAGCACTGATGCAAGTATGTTCAGTTTATGATGATGACAGATATGATCCTGAACAATAATGTGAATCAGCACATAGGGGACTTTTTAACACTGGTTTGGAGATAACCAACTCCTACGTCCACGACCTGATTGAATAGGAAGCTACCCTCTATCACTGAGGATAGATACTTGTTTTTAACGTGCCAAGGTGCACGAGTAGCCTTCTTCCTCTCTTAGGAATCGACCCCTGGGCGTTTTACAAGTCCCAGTCCTTCTAACCAACCTTCTCACAAACTGAGGGGTTTGGTAATCTAGTTTCCAACTGGGGTATGTTAATCCTTCTGACAAAACAGTTCTAGGGATAGGATTAACACTCTAAGCAATATATAGATCAGATTTCTACTACAACACTAGGGAAATATAAAACTTCAGAGTGTTGCTTCAAATATGCTTTGAGTGCTTGGAATCTTGAGAATGCTTCCACTTGGAGGAGATCTTTAGCAAATCAACCTATTTTAGGTAGGTGCAGACTTGGTTGTCCTTGACTGACAGTTTCCATACTAAGTATGGCAATTCTCAGTTCCGCCGCCTAAAGCTCTGAGGAGCATTAAATCCTATGCAGTCTCCGTACTTATGTGTCATCTCCTCACTGGTCATTTATCCAACGGCTAGTTTGTCGGCTTTGACTTTGTTAATCCTCGTACATTTTTAACTCTGAGTTTCTCATTCTTTACTCAGAATAAATGTTTGTCTTTATTACGGAGTTGCTGACATTCTCTTTGTTCCTCAGACTCAATTGAACGTGTAACCTTGCCTTATCAGGACTTACAAGTATCAGATACACTGATACTAACGTCAAGTCAGGACTTATGAACATTAGAAGTGACATTCAGCCTGATCAAGGTTACACTTGCCCTTCACTGATGGAGCCCTGCCTTGAGCATGCTTAGTGTACTCAGTATGGACCTCATCAGTGATTGTCTTCAGGATGGCTTCCACACAGCTTCAAGAGTCTTTTCAGGTTTCTCAGGTTCAGCTTCAGGTCGACCACCTTCAGGTTTGGAAAACACTTCAAACTTTTGTTATGTCACCATTAGTCTTCAATCTTCAGCACGTTCCCCCTTAACTGAATACATGTAAATAGAAAAACTCTATTCTAACTTGACTATCCTGAAACTATCATCCTGATGAACTATATTTAAGCAAATTCATCAAGGGGTTTTGGGATCTAATCAAAATACTTAAGATTGTCCCAACAAACTGTTATCTCACTGGTGACAACACTTTGTGTAATATCTCACAATCTGATGAAAGTGTTCTTTGACACTGAAAACTTGGTCATGTAAATTACAGAAATTTATAAAAATTGATTAAGACAGAGGATGTTAAAGGACTACCTAAGCTTAGTTTCAGAAATACACATGTTCGTGGATCATGCGAAAAAGATAAATAGATAAGATCTTCACACAAAATCACATCAATGTGCACATGAATGCTTGGAACTACTAGATGCTTGGAACTTCTTCACATGGATCTAATGGTTCCTATGAAGACTGAAAGTCTTGGTCGTAAGTGATACTCCTTGGTTGTCATTGATGATTTTTCAGGGTTTTCATGGATCGAATTCATTAGAGAAAAATCTGACACTTTTGATGTTTTCAAAATCCTTCACAAACAGTTCAAAAAAAATTTAATCTTAGGATTAGTAGGATTAGAACTGATCATGGTAGAGAATTTGAAAATGACATGTTCATTGGATTTTGTGAAAAAAATTGTACTAGAGTTTTCCACTCCTAAAACTCCATGGCAGAATGACATAGCTGAAAGAAAAAATAGAACACTGCAAGAAATGGCTAGGTAATTCTTACTTCAATGAATGTGTCTAAAAGGTTTTAGACCGAAGTATTGAATATTGCATGTCATTTGTCTAATAGAATCTTCTTTAGACCAGGTTGTTCTATTACTTCTTATGAGGTATTGTACAAAAGGAAACCAAACCTAAAATACTTTCATACCTTTATATGTTTGTGCTACATTTTAAATGATAGAGATTACTTGTCTAAGTTTGATTCTAAGAGTGATAAAGGTTTGTTCGCAAGTTATTCTGAGAATAGTAATGCTTATAGAGTTTTTTAATCTTATAACCAAAACTTTGCAAGAATCTGTGAACATTGTGTTTGATGATGCATCAAATATTTTAGGTAAAAAGATGGAAGAAGATATCTCTGATTTGCTGGAAATTACAAGTCTCACTGAACTAGTGACAAGTGTTGAACCAAAGGCGACCACATCTCCACAACATCAACTGTTGAATCAGAAGATGATGAGAATCAGTCACCCAGAAGTCCAGAATTTACCCTTGTCCATATATACAAGAAGGATCACCCTTCATCACAGATTATTGGTGAATCCTCTGTAGGTATTCTTACTAGTAGAAAAGGTAAAATGAGGGATCTAGTACAGTCAATTTGTATGTCCTATAATGCAATCAGGTATGTACTCAATGTTATTTTTCTTCTATTGAACCCAAAAATGTGTCTGAAGCTTTGAAAAATGAATGTTGGATTGAAGATATGCAAAAAGAACTTGAACAATTCACTAAGAATGATGTTTGGACTCTAGTACCTAGCCCTTGAAATATTAATATAATTGGGACAAAGTGAATTTTCAAGAATAAGACTGATGAATATAGTAATACAGTAAAAAACAAAAAAGGCTAGTTGTACAAGGATATACACAAATTGAGGGTATGTATTTTGATGATACATTTGCTCCTGTTGCTAGAATAGAATTTATTAGACTTCTATTAGTCATTGCATGTTTTACTGGAATTAAATTATTTCAAATGGATATTAAAGCTATTTTTTAAATGGTTTTTTACTTGAAGAAGCTTTTGTTGAACAACCTAAACCTTTTGTTGATCTATTTCATCCTGAATATGTGTATAAACTGAAAAAGACTTTGTATGGTTTGAAACAAACTCATAGAGCTTGGTATGGTAGACTTATTGATTTCTTACTACAATTTGGATTCTTTAGAGATGAGGCCAATAGAACTATTTTCATTAAGCACAAATTTGATGGTTTTTTAATTGAAAAAAGTATACGTTGATGACATTGTATTTTGTGCACCATCACAGGTTTTGATTGATAACTTTGTGAAGGAAATGTCCACAATATTTGAATTGAGCAGGTTGATGACCTAAATTAGTTTTTAGGTCTCCAAATCAAGAAAGGTGATAGTGGTATTTTCATCTCACAAAGTAAGTATGCCAAAAACTTGGTTAAAATATTTGGTCTTGATGATGCAAAGCCTATTGTTAGGATATTTTGTTAGTGTTTTCATGATATAAAAAAACTAACTCACCCTGTAATAGGACCAGCTAAACCTGTTAGTCAGCAGATGAGTAGTCTAGGATTAGATAGGTATTATGTTCGGGGGAACCTTGCATTCTAGAAGATTCGAAGATACTTATGGAAAAGATGGTCAACTGAGCTCTTTGAAGACTTAGCCGATTCCTTGAAGATAGAAGATCAAGACAGCTGATACGTTTGAAGTTGGAGCTGAACCTAAGTAAAGAAGAAGAATTCAGCTAAAGTTGAAGACCAACTGATCAAGAGCCGTATGCAGTATGATGAGGACTAGATCAGCTGAAATCTACCCAGACCAGCTGAGGTCCATCCAAAGCAATTGAGGACCACTCAGATCAGCTGAGTCCAACAAGATCAACCGAGGTCCTCAATGTCAGCTAAAGTCTGCCTATATCAGCTGAGGACTTCTAAGGTCAGCTGAGCTGTTTAGAAGATCAGTTTGCATTGAAGCAAATAAAGTTAAGGGAACAAGATCAAGCAAATGGCTACAAGACTTCCAAATTTTAATGCAATCAATCAAGGGGACAAACTTGATTGAGAATCAGGCCAAGATTAGAAGAAATCCGGAAATCAAGAACAGAACAATCAATCACTATGATTGATTGATTCCAGATTTTTTGGCGATTTGAATTCTAGTCAATCACAATGGCTAGTAATTCGATCCCTATAAAATGATTCTGATGCAATTTTAACCTTGCAGAAACACTGTTAAATTCTCACTGTACACAAACAATCTCTTAAGCATAAATCCTTTGTAAGGCTTTAGTGAAGCTACTGAGTTAATTCCTAGTCTGTTTGCACTAACATTTGTAAGAGAGTCTGCACTCTCTAGTTCGTGAGTAAGGGAGAAAGAAAGTTAGTGGATAGACCCACAATTCACGTGGAATTATGGAGAGTGGATTTAGGATTTGAATCCGAACCACTATAAATCTCTTGAGTTCCTGTTATTTACTTTTGTTATACTTGTGCACAATCACTTAAAAAGATTTTTATTAAAATGTTTCTGCACTATTCATAAGTGCACTCAATAGGTTACTGTTGATTTTAAAATCAGGCGACCTAAGGGAAGTCTAATGATTTTATAAAAGGCAAAAAATGAAAAAGTTGTTAAGTTCTCTACAAGTCTATTCAACCCCCCCCCCCCCTTCTAGACTTGTTTTAGAGTCCTTTTCCTTAAAACCCTTTTTAGGGACCAACAAGTGGTATTAGAGTTGTGTATCCAAAAGCCCACAACCTGAGAAGCTTCTGGTGGGCACTAGGATAGATCCCTTGAAAATTCATTTGATAATCTTATTCGTATTTTATACTAACCCACATGCAGGAATGTCTTCCTTCAAGAAGAGCGGCTCAAAGACTAGGAAGCTTCTAGAGTTTTCTATTGAAGATTACGACTACTGGAAGTTCAGGATGGAGAATCATCTTGGTGCTATCCACGACCGTATGCTGGATGTTCTCAAAGATGGTCCCATCAAATTCTTTTGGGAGCCTACAAGTGAGTGCAAGAACTCTGGAAGTTGAGATCAGTGCCAGGACAAAGACCCAGAAGAAGAAGAGTGAGGTATCAGACGACGAGAGGAAGCTGTTTAATCTTGACCAGGTGGCCAGGACTGAAATATTTGAAACTCTATCCAAAGAGTACATAGAAAAGATAAAGACTTGCAAAACTGCTAAGGAGATTTGGGAAAAGCTCTTCTTGATGTGTGAAGGAACAGACCACATTAAGGAGAATAAGCTGCACATTGTTCTCCATATGTTCGACACTTTCAAGATGAAAGCTGATGAAACTATTGATAAGCTGGATATTATGCTAACCAATATCTAAATAAAGCAAGTTCTTTAGGGCAAGATACTATAAGAGAGAGATTAACAATAAAATTCTCAGAGCACTTACCCTAAGATGGAGAGTCAAGGTGACAGTTATTAAAGAAACTAAAAATCTTTCAGAACGAGTCGCTACACTCTGCTATCTCATCTAAAAGCTCATGAATATGATATCCAAGGATAAGACCAAGAAGATGAGACTCCATCTACCTCAGCTACGTAGAGTCTATATTTCTCTGCTACAACTGAGAGCCAAGAAGTCCTCAACTCCAGAGGACCTGAGCCTTAAAGAGCAGTTAGCTTTGCTAACCAAGAAGTTTGAGAACATGTTCCACAAGTTCCAGAAGTACAAATCTCATTGGAAGAAGAGTAGGTAAGATTCTTCCAGATGATACCAGAAGTCATCAGATAGCATGAGACCATTATATGAGAAGGAGTCCACATACAATTCTTGTCACATCCCAAATTTGGTAAAGACTTTTGAGGAGTGACTTTGCTTAGCATTTCATTTAAATATCTATATTTTCATAATATGGACAAGAAAAGATATGGTTTTGAATAAAAAAATTAAGAATTTAGTAAAGAAAAACAACCATTACAAAAAGAATTACAAATTTTGTAAAAATGAACCAAAATAACCAAATAATTTAATAGTTGCAACGGCGGAAGTAAATATTATGGCAATTATAATTTAAACGCAAACTCAATAACTCTATAATAATATGAAATTTGTAAAACAAATGTGATATGACTCTTATTACATAAAAATGCTTCTAATACAAAAATAATATTAATAAACAATCGTGAAAAAACCAAGAATATTTCATACAGCGGATTTGATATTAATAATTGAGACACATCCACCAGCCCTTTACCGCACTCACTATGGGATCTAAAAATAAATGAAAAGATTGAGGTGAGCAAACAACATGCTCAGTGGGGAAAATATATGTCACAGTTAAATACAAAACGTAATCGGAATCATTATCCCACACACAATCTTACCCATAGCTGTGTTGGCTTTGCCAGCCATAATTTATATATGTTATACGGCCTTTTCCCCGTCGAACATAACATATTACATAGTTAAGTCATAGTGTGTTATACTGCCTTTACCCCGCCGAACATAACAAATAACATAGCTGAATCAAAGTGTTATACGGCCTTTACCCCGCCGAACATAACAAATAACATAGTGAATCATTAATAGCAAGTTGGTGAAAATAACAATAATCAACCACATATAATATTTAAAAGTGACAAAAGTTTCATTCAATAAAGAATTCCCCACCTTTGGTTTGTTGAGATTTTGTAATAAAAGTGAACATACGATGAACGGCGCTAATTCCTCGATCCTTACGCTATGTTTAATAACAAACAGCCACCCAAAAAACTTTTCAACCTATTCTAATTGTCCAAAGAACACTATCCCTACTTTCCTTTTCCTTTTTTTTATTTTTTTTTATTTCTATTGCTGTATTTCTTCCCTTTTCTACCTTCTTCCTTTCACCACTCTCAAGAATAGGAAAAGAATCCTTATCAAACAATCAGTTACTATCTTAACTATATAAAATGCATATGCCGGTTACTAATAAATCCTTAACAAGACAAATGTGACACCTGCCAAGTATAACTCACATCCAAACCTTGTTGACCGCCCAAATATGAATGAGACGTTACTTCTCATTAAACACGATCATTAAGCACTAAAATTAATTCTAAAACTTATTTCCTACTCAAAAGAACCATAAAATTAAAACTAAAATTAAAGCGCTTAGACCAAAATAAGAACACTTTGATTTATTTATTCCGGGTATTACAATCTACCCTCCTTTAAATAAATTTTGTCCTCGAAATTTTCTTACGAATCTCCAAGAACACTTGAAGGTAATCCACTATTTCCCAAATCCCATTAAGTTGTTCGTACGTGAATGATTTTTTTAAACCTCATAAATTTATCATTTCAAAACATTTCATGAAATCTTTTATAAATAATTTCATAAATTTGCACTTGCAATAGCAATGTACATAACTTTAAATTTTTCAGAAATTTGAATGGAACACATGTAATGTAATCATAAAATTTGCAAGTGAAATTATATAATTTTAAATATTTTAAAATTTTCATACCTTGAGGGTTGTAGCGGGAGGCGGTGGACGTGATCTTTTCAATAATTAAAAAAAAACTCATTTAAGCAAATAATTTTTTTTTTCAAAATACCAAATAAATAATTTTAGCAAATCTACAAGAACATAAACCTGGCTCTGATACCACTCTGTCACATCCCAAATTTTGTAAAGACTTTTGAGGAGTGACTTTGCTTAGCATTTCATTTAAATATCTATATTTTCATAATATGGACAAGAAAAGAAATGGTTTTGAATAAAAAATTAAGAATTTAGTAAAGAAAAACAACCATTACATAAAGAATTACAAATTTTGTAAAAATGAACCAAAATAACAAAATAATTTTACAGTTGCAACGGTGGAAGTAAATATTATGGCAATTATAATTTAATTCAAACTCAATAACTCTAAAATAATATGAATTTTATAAAACAAATGAGATATGACTCTTATTACATAAAAATACTTCTAATACAAAAATAATATTAATAAACAATCGTGATAAAACCAAGAATATTTCATACATCGGATTTGATATTAATAATTGAGACACATCCACCAGCCCTTCACCGCACTCCCAATGGGATCTAAAAATAAATGAAAAGATTGAGGTGAGCAAACAACAAGCTCAGTGGGGAAAATATATGTCACAGTTAAATACAAAATGCAATTGGAATCATTATCCCACACACAATCTTACCCATAGTTATGTTGGCTTTGCCAACCATAATTTATATATGTTATACGGCCTTTTCCCCGCCGAACATAACATATTACAAAGCTAAGTCATAGTGTGTTATACGGCCTTTACCCCGCCGAACATAACAAATAACATAGCTGAATCATAGTGTTATACGGCCTTTACCCCGCCAAAAATAACAAATAACATTGTGAATCATTAATAGCAAGTTGGTGAAAATAAAAATAATCAACCACATATAATATTTAAAAGTGATAAAAGTTTCATTCAATAAAGAATTCCCCACCTTTGGTTTGTTGAGATTTTGTAATAAGAGTGAACGTACGACGAACGATGCTAATTCCTCGATCCTTAAGCTATTTTAATAACAAACAGCCACCCAAAAAACTTTTACACCTATTCTAATTGTCCAAAGAACACTATCCTTACTTGTCTTTTCCTTTCTTTTTTATTTATTTATTTCTATTGTTGTATTTCTTCCCTTTTCTACCTTCTTCCTTTCACCACTCTCAAGAATAGGAAAAGAATCCTTATCAAACAATCAGTTACTATCTTAACTATATAAAATGCATATGTCTGTTACTAATAAATCCTTAACAAGACAAATGTGACACCTGCCAAGTATAACTCACATCCAAACCTTGTTGACCGCCCAAATATGAATGAGACGTTACTTCTCATTAAACACGGTCATTAAGCTCTAAAATTAATTCTAAAACTTATTTCCTACTCAAAAGAACCATAAAATTAAAACTAAAATTAAAGCTCTTAGACCAAAATAAGAACACTTTGATTTATTTATTCCGGGTATTACAAGTCTCCAGATAGGAGGGAAGCAAGTCCCAAGAGAGGAGGAGATGGTGTATGTTACTCGTGTAACAAGCTGGGTTATTTCAGCTATGATTGTCCCTAGCTGACGCCAAGAGAGAGAGAAGAGAAAAGGCTGAAGAGGGATCAGAGGTTTGCTGACAAGCATTCCTTAATTGCTAAAGAAGAGAGGGAGGAAGTCAGCTCAACCTCACCCTCATCTAATTTTGAATCAAAGGAAGATCTCTGCCTTATGGCTAAGGTAGAAGAGGTACAATCTTCAACTCCCTCTGTAAGCTTATCTTCAACTCCAATCATCTATAAAAGTTTGTTCTTTGTTAGAAGAGGAGAACTCTAAGATGAAAGTTGAGGTTCAAAACTTGAAACTTGAGAAGGAGAACACTCCAGACTATTATTAACACCCTACAACTCACATGCTAATAAGTCAGCTAACTTGGCAAAAAAGTGTGAGGAACAAGAGAAAGTGATAGAAAGGTTACTCTCTGAAAATCATGTTCTAAGAAATGACCATAATCAGCTAACAACAAAGTTTGATGAACTCTTTAAACTAAATGAACATATAACTACAAATACATAGCAGCTTCAACTGAAAGTGGACCAGCTGAGTAAGGTGAAAAATCGTGTTTGAAATAGTTGAGTCATCCTAAACTGTGCAAGACAAAAGGGGCCTTGGTTATCCCAAACCTAAGCCACAAAAGAAGAAAGACAATGAGCCTATAAAGGATCTTCGTAAGGGTAAAGGGTCAGCTGAGCCTGCACCTGAACTAATAGGGCAGAAGAGTAAAAAGACTCATAAGTCTTCTGCTGAGCAGACAAGTAGAAAGACTCAGAAGCTTATAGCTGACCAGACGAGTTCTAAAACTCATAAGCCCCATGCTCAGAAGAGGCGTCCTTTTCATAGTTATGCTAAGAAGAAGAAGAAGAAGAAGCCTCAGCAGAATCAGCAGAGGAGAGATCAGCCTATGCCATCTTAGCCAGATAGCCCAAACAAACCTACCCTCAGCACTAGGTTACATTTAAGGTAACCAAATCTGAAAAGCCTGCAAAGGCTAAGGTTGAGTCATTTAAAGGCTTAAGTAGAAACTACCCTTATGAACAGCCCAAATATAAGCCCGCTGCCATTAAACATCACCCTAGGAAAAATCCTCTTAGGAAGATGATATTTGTGGACAAATATGGAAGGAAGTTGAGATCACCTAATCCCCATAAGGATGATCTTTACTTATGGATTTCAAAATCTGAATCTAACAAAATAGGACCCAAAAAAGGGTACCTAAAGCTTGAATTTGATTTCAGGCAAGCTCTAGCCTAATTATGAGAGGAGAAGTCAAGAGTGTTGTCTGGTACATAAGCAATGGGTGTTCCAAGCACATGACCTTTGAGAAGTATCTTCTCCTGGACTTTCTTGCATTAGATGGGCCTTGAGTGGTGTTCGATGATAATAATTTTGGAGTCACCAGAGGTATTGGTACCCTGCTGATTGGAAGCACAAGAGTTGAGGAAGTCTACTATGTAGAGGGACTCATGCACAATCTTCTTTTAATATCCCAATTTTGTGATAAGGGATATTATGTAAGATTCTCTAAAAACTCTTGCTCTTTTATTATTAATTTTAATGAGCAGGTGCTACTAAGTAGCCTCAGACGAGGTAATATGTATCTTGCAGATTTTGCAAGCTTTCCAATTGATTCTTGTCTAGTTGCCAAAAGCACATCTGAGGTCAGTTGGCTATCACACAAGAGGTTAGGTCATCTGTACTTCAAGACCCTCAAAAAATTACAAGGAAGGATCTGGTTAGAGGACTACAATATGAGGTGTTTGCCAAGAAGCAAGTGTGATGCCTGCTAGAAGGGAAAGAAAACAATAGCCTCATTCAAGGATGTGCAAAGTACTTCCACAACCAAGGCACTCCAGCTGCTTCATATGGATCTATTTGGACCAGTCTCACCACTCACCTTTAGTGGAAGGAAGTACACACTGGTGATTGTGGATGATTATACAAGATTCACTTGGGTAGTGTTCTTGTTCAAGAAGAGTGAGACTATGGTCAAGATCCTAGAGCTGTTCAAGAAGATCCTGAAGGAGCAAGGGCTCAACATAGTCTGAATTAGAAGTGATAAAGGTACATAATTCCTTAATTCACATGTTTCTGATTATTGCAGGGAGCAAGGAATTCAACATGATACCTCAGCTGCCAAAACTCCTCAACAAAATGATATTGCTGAGAGAAGGAACATAACTCTTAAGGAGGCTACTAGGACTATGTTAGTTGAATTCAACACTCCACAAAGGTTTTGGGTTGAAGCTATCAAAACTTCTTGCTACATCCAGAACAGATGCTTACTAGTCAAGAGTCATGGTAAGACCCCCTATGAGTTGTACAAAGGTAAATCTCCTAATCTTGCCTTTGTCCATAATTTTGGGTGTAGGTGTTTAATCCATGACGATTGAAAAACTAAGTTAAAGACTTCTGATGCTAAAGTTGATGAGGGAATCTTCTTAGGATATTCTAGCAGTAGCAAGACCTATAGAGTCTTTAAGAAGATTTCTCTTTGTGTGGAGGAAACACCCAATATTGTATTTGATAAATATTTTCATGAGTACAACAAGGAGAATCTAGCAGATGAGATGGATCAGATGAGTCTGAAGGACAAGCTAGATCTGATTAAGGTAGTTGTGCCTCAGATAGATTCAGATTCAGATGATGAGCCCAAATAAGCTGACAAGTCACCCTCAGTTGAGGAAGAAGGTGAGAGAACTCCAGATACAAACCAAGGGGAAAGCTTAGACAAAACCCAAGATTCCCCCTCACTAAGACCTATCTAATCCTATACTACATCAATTGACTAACAAGTTCAGCTAGTCCTATTACATGCTAAGTTATTTTTATATCATCAAAACACTAACAACAATATCCCAACAAATCCCCCATTTTTAATGATATTAAAATCTACTCAGCTAAGATCAACACTTAGAGTTTTATTGAATATGATAGAGAAGAAGATCTTTAGATAAGATCCTTTGAAATAGAACCATAAGAGCAGCTGACAACAATAAGTTATCTGAAAAAGAACTTTTTCATTAATAACTATCAGATTATACAAGTTCCTATTCAACTAACTCGACTTTTCTATCACATCATAGCCTTGTAGGATTTCCTTTCTCCTGTTGGGATGTTACCAGTTGTAAAATATGTCGTCAATTGCTTTGATGGCCTCTGGAGACTTATCAAGTAAGGTAGAGAAGTATGGAACCACCAGATCAAAGAACAACTTCCTTACCAGCCTCGAAGCAATATTCCCATTCTCCATTGGAGTGTCAACACACTCCAGCTCCGGGCACTCAGCTTGTGCATGGACAATCTTCATCTCTTTGTTAATCAGTGTGTAGAATGCAGGAAAGTTTGCCTTCAGCCATCTTCTGAACTCGACATTCCTCACCCTCTTATCTTCTATCATGGGTCTGATGATGTAGAACTGAGAGAAGATTTGCATCTTGATTTCCTTCCACTGCTACCTCAAGTGAGCTTGAAGACATAGCTATGAAGGACCATCAAACAGAGGCTCATCAAAGCTGTGATATCCAGTTTTGAGCCTCTAAGGAACAGGGATGGGCTTTCCCAATTTCTTCATTTTCCTAATGTACCTTCTATCCTGGTACTTACCCATCTCCTTTTTATGTCTATTCGCTCTTTCTTCAACTATTTCATGGACGTAAAGTTCTTGTTCCTTCGCTAGCCTCTGATCTAGATCAGTATGCATCTGTTTTCTCTTAGCTTGCTACCCTAGCCTTAAGGGTCTGTGCCAGAGCAAGAGATTTTCCTACAAGTAATTTCTGTCTTGCAAGATCCCTTTGCTTCAGGTGCTCTTCGATTTTATCCACCTCGGCTGACACAATGGAAATATCATCTGTGTTCTTGGTGGTATCAGCCAAGTTGGCTCTCAGTTGTCCCTTCAGTTCAACAAATTCAACCTTGAGCTGCTTGATCTCAGCTGAGTTCTTCTCTTTCCCCTTTTTAATTTCATCAACCTGCGAATGAAGATTAGCAATCTTTGCCTCCAGCTGATTTTGCAGCTCTATCAACCTGATATTAGAGGATAGATGGTAGGTGGTAGGAGAGGTAACATGTTGCCAAAGTGAAAATGCTACTTTCAACCTTGCCCTTGGGGTAAAGATTAGAGAAGATATTGGAAGAAGAAGGTGGTGTTGAAGAGGGAAGGGCAAAGGATAAGGTGGCTGAGATGGCTTCTGGCTCAGCAGAGGGAGCCAAGTCCTCTACTTCATTGCCAGTTGCAATAGGTGCAAGGTCAGTTGGTGGTGAGGGAAGGTTCTCAGCTGATACTGGAAACTCAGCTGATTGGTGAGTCTCAGTTGAGGGGGAGTATGGTGGAAGGGTGGAATTGTTGGGGGTTCTTGTGTAGGTGGAGGTGGGTTTGAGGATGAGGGTTGGGTGGTTTCTGGTTGGGGTGTGGATGGTTGATGAGTTTGTGTTTGGGTCTGAGGTAGTGAATGTTGGTTGGGGGTAGGAGGTGCTCACCTGATTGGTTGTGCATCCAAGGCTGGCTAATCTTTTTCTCCAGCTGGAGATGCATCAGCTGAGTTGGAGAGAGTAACCACCTGAGTTTCTTATTTAGCCACATAGGGTCCTCTCATCAAGGTCTAGGGAGCCCTTCTCAACTGTCTCAATAGCTGGAACCTCCTCATCTACCAGCATAGTTGAACGTTCAACTGGTTATTTCCTCTTCCTCTGGGGCAAGTGGCACCTGGTCTTGGTCGTCTGGTACCTTGGAATCAAACATGCACCAGTTGTTTTTTGGCTAAACTCGCATGTCTCTTACTTTTTTTATTGGTTCTTTTCTTCTTGGCTTGACCTCAGTTGCTTTGTGCTTCCTCTTCTTTCCCTTCCCAACTGATGCAAGAGTAACTGGAGTAAAGGAGGTGCCCTCCACATTTGAATCTAGGTCACCTCCAATAGGCCTATCCTTGTCCAAGATGAACTTGGATCTTGGATACTTAACAACTCCTTGTGAGTCCCAGATGTTGTGGGGGAGAAGTTATTCAATCAGCACTGCCAATTTATTACCTAGAGATGCTATAATCTTGAATACCTATCTCTTCAGCCCAGGGTTCTTGGGGTCCTCCTCGTTAGAGAACATGTTGTATTCCTGAGTGACTCTTCCCCAGGGAAAATCTACCAAAATGATCTGGGCCTCATCCAAGATGGCCCTCATCACACACACACTTCTCTTTGGCAAGGCATCGAGGCTCTGGTGCTCACCCAGAATGACTTTGGACACAATGTCTAAGAGCAACATGTATTTCTTCCTTTGGTGATTCTTCTTGAAGTCTGAGACCAAGTTTTGACAACTTCTTCTAGCCATCATCTTAAAGGATTCAAGATATTCCTCCAGCTTGTATGTCTCAGCCTATTCCCCAACCATAGGAATGTGAAAGTGTTGGGAAATGACTTAGAAAATATTTTGATAAAATCCCAAAGACTCCCCTGATGTTTTGATGTATCTCTAAGACTCAGAAAGATAGCCCAAAATGTTAGGAGGCTATGTCAAAGCTTAGAATAAAATTTTATTTGTAACAGGCTACTTGTGATAAAATTAGCCAGATGTATACGAGACTAGCCTGATGAAGGCTTAGTAGATTCACCCACTGACTGAAGTATGCACCTCAGAAGACTAAGACCAAATGACCTGAAAGGACTCCCCTGAAGACAAGTAACTTGATGTATTAAATGCCTTTAGCATTTAATAAGGAAGCAGCCAACACATAAATGAAGTATTCAATGCAGCAAAGAGAATGTTCCAAGTCACCTGATGAAAAGACAGAGGACTTCAATGCAACCGTTAGACTGGGCTGAGGAACATTTAAGACAGGCCAATGAGAAGCTGCCACCTATATATGTACGGATCTAACATAAAGACTGTCCTGTCAGTACCAAGTTCAGAAGCAACCAACAACCTAGGATGACACTTTTTCCAAAGGCGGCTGCATTAATTCTAAGCAGGCATTTAATGAGCCATCAACCATTAATGCTTGGAGAGGCTGACCATCAAAAATCTGAAGAAGATTTTTGGGATGTTGGACTACAACTTTTTCACAGATTTGACCATCCAAAATCTGAGAAAAATCCGAAAGAACGTTGGGTCACCAAAATAGCTTGAATTTGAAACTATCTCTCCAACGGATAGTATTTCAAATTCAAGTCTAAATACAAGAGTTGAAGAAGAAGCCAAGCACGGGAAACCAACAAGCTCAAATCTGAAAGCTCTAAAAGTTCATACACTCAAGCATTATAAATCTATCTAGTTTCCCTAGTGCTTACATTGTTTAGAATTCAATCTTGTATTAGGCTTATATTGTAATATCTTAGAAGCCTACTGAGATAACCCTATCTAACTATTGCTCTTTATTGTAAAGGGTTATCTCAACCTTAGTTGGAAACTCAAGCCCTTAAATTGAGATAGTTTCAAGGCTGTGAGTAGAAGAAAGTAAGCTGAGAAGAGACTCAGTCTAAAATCTGAGAGGACTAGGACTCAGTGACAATCCTAGAGATCAAGTAAGGTTATTCTTGATCAGTGCACCTTGGCACTCTAAATTAAGGAATTCCAGTGGTTAAGGAATTCTCCTGTTAAATCAGGAAAAGTGGATGTAGGAGAGTTGAACTCCGAACCACTATAAATCCCTGTGTCTCCTGTGCCTTTTGTGTGTGTTAACTACTTCAAGAGTTTTAAAACAATCCGCTGCACAAATCACTCTTTGATCAAATTATCAGGCTACTTGTCAAGGGACCTTCAAGTCCACTGATATTTATAACTGACCTGTGCCTTTAAGAGTCCATTGTTAAACTGAGTTTTGAAAAATCTGAACTTACAGGTGTATTCCCCCCCATACACCTGTCTTTGTCTGTTTGGGACCAACAAGTGGTATCAGAGCAAGGGTTCTAAGAACCACTGCCTTGATTTATCATTAGTGGTCACTTGAACTGATCCAACTAACCTCTCTTGAAAGTACTCTTATATAATGTCTACTCAAGCAGAAGGGTCAACAAACACAGGGAACATAGCCACACCAGCAGTCAACACCAATGTTGTAGGGAGCTCAGACTCCAACATGGGAACCAATCCCCTCAACCACCTATCACATCATAAGCTGCCCCAGTTCACAGTAGAAGGCTATGACTTCTGGAAAATCAGAATGAGGGCTCACCTAGCCTGTGTGCATGATGAGATGCTGAGGGTGATTACTAAGGGTCCCTTTGTCTTTATGACTGACTGCTAATCCTAGGATCACACCAGCACAAATTAATGATCCTAGAGAGGAGTGGCCTAAGGATGAAGATGACTTCACAGCTGATGAGAGAAAGAGACATAATCTCAACTTTGTAGCCATGAATATACTGTATACAACCATCCCTGACTCTGTCATGGGAAGGGTTGTTCACTGTACAACTGCAAAGGAGATATGGGACACCTTCGCTCTCTTATGTGAGGGCACTGACAAGATAAAAGAAAACAAATTGTCAGCTGCTGTCCAAAAATATGAACAGTTCTCAATGGAACCAAATGAGACCATTGATCAACTTGATGGCAGGTTCACTGATATCATGAATGAGATAAACTCCCTTGGAAAGGTTTACACCAAGAGGGAGGTTGCTCTCAAAATACTCAGGGGACTCTCACCTAGGTGGGATGTCTACTCAGTGATGATGCAGAACACCAAAGACATATCTAACATGTCTATGCAGCAAGTATTTTCAGAACTTAAGGCCTATGAGTTTGATCTCAATAGGAAAAGAGCTGCAGAAGAGCCTTCCTCATCTTAGAAAGGAGTAGCCTTCAAGGCAAACAGTTCTGATGCTGAACTAGCCAAGATCAAGAGGGCCAGCAAGCCCTGCAAATCTCAAAGTAAGGCTGAAATGAAAGAAAAAATGAATCTTCTAGCTAGAAGATTTGAGAAGCTGAACTCAAGATTTGGCAAATACAAGAGATACTACCAGGATAGCAAGGAAAGAAAGCCCAGGTTCACTTCAAGGGAAGAGAAGGAACCTGAAAAGGAATACAAGAAAAATCACAAGAGTGAGGAATCTACCTCAAATTCTGAATCTAAAAGGAAAGACAGAGAAGAAGGTTAAGAAGGTGAGAAGAGATGCTTCTAGTGCAATAAGGTTGGCCACTTCCAGTATGACTATCCCCAGCTGAGCTCCAAGGAAAGAAAGGAGAGGCAAGCCAAGAGAGACAGGCGACTGGAAAGAAGGGCAATGGTGGCAGAAGATGAGGAGGCTGCAAGCTCATCTGAAGAAATATTCACTGATAGCAGTGATGATGATCTATGTCTCATGGCCAATGATGAACCTGAGGTACATTCCCATCTTTGTCAATATATAGCACACTCACCTGAGCCTAGCTCAGAGTCAGCAGGGCAGCTCAACCTTCAGTTCTTATTAGAACAATTGATGGTTGACTTCTCCAGGCTGCAAGAGGCATACCTCACTCTTGAGGAAGAAAATTGGATGCTAACAAACGAAAATAACATGCTAGCTGATTCTGAGATTGAGGCAGACCTTGCCTCAGCATCCCAAACCATTGCCCTGAAAAATGAAGTGGAAACACTCAAGAGTCAGGTGAGTGCCAAGGATGAACTGATCAGGGGACTGACCAATGATCAGGTCAGGCTAGCTAGTGAAAACAGTGAGCTAGCCATCCAAATCAAAACCCTAATCAGCAATGTGAATTTGCTAAAGGAATCTGAGGATCATCTGCTGAAAGAACTAGAATCTCTAAATGAACCCTCTCTTGCAATAGAGAAAATTTTGAGCTTACAAAACAGTTCTGACAACAGACATGGGATAGGATTCTTCCCATGCACATCATCAGAAGGACCTCTCAACACTGCATCCACCACCAGCAATGAGAGAGTGTTTGTAAGGTCCTCTGAGAACCCCAGAAGGATCCTTGATAAAGGCAAAAGGTCTGTTGAACCCACTGAAGAGGTGATAAGGCCAAATAGGTCCACTGAAAAAACTAGAACAGCTTATACACCTCTCAGAACAAAACCCAAGAAGAACCAATCTTCCAGAAACAAATGGGGTAATGTTCAGTACACTTATCCTCAACCTAGATCTTCCCTCAGGAGACAATCTAGGCAGAGGACATACTGGCCTGAACCATCTGTCAGGGGACTTGACAGTAGTGTTCACTTTAGGGAACTATTCCCATATATGCCCTATGAGAGGAACTATATCCCCCCTTATCCACAACACTTCAGGCCAGCTGCACCAAAGCCTTTTAGGAACAGGAGACATATCAAGTCACCTATCCCACAAAGGACTAACACTGATAGACAGTCAACTCCTAGGGCATTGAAAGAGTCCACTGTCTATGTAGATGTTTATGGGAGAAGAATCAGCCAGTCCAAATAACAAGGTCTGTTAAGCAGATTTGGATCCCTAAGAGTACAGCTAACCAAATAGGACCCAACACAAAATGGGTACCTAAGAACTAATTTTTATGCAGGTCTCTTTGGATACTCAAGATGACCGGTACCTGGACAGTGGTTGCTCAAGACATATGACTGGAAACCAAAGTCTCTTGACTAACTACAAAGAGAAGAAAGGTCCTCAGGTCACTTTTGGTGACAACTTAAAAGGAATCACAAAAGGTTATGGTACTCTGATGATAGGGTCAGTCCAGGTAACAAATGTATCATATGTCAGTGGACTGAAACATAACCCACTCTCTGTAAGCCAACTTTGTGATAAAGGGTATAATGTTGAGTTTTCAAGTAACATGTACTGTGTAAGAGATGCATCAAATACACAGGTACTACTAATTGGGTCTAGAAGAGGAAATGTTTATCTTGAAGATTGGAGATCATGCCCAAAGGAGACCTGTCTCATTGCCAAAAGCTCAAGTGATCAGACTTGGGTATGGCACAGAAGGCTCAATCACCTTAATTTCAAGACCCTCAACAAAATCTCAAGACTGAACCTAGTGGAAGGGATACCAAATGAGGTGTTCAATAAGGATCACATTTGCAAAGCCTGTCAAGAAGGAAAACAAATAAAAGCCTCATTCAAAAGCAAGACAATTCCCTCTACTAACAGGGTACTACAATTACTACACATGGACCTCTTTGGACCTGTCACACCTGCCAGCATAAATGGAAGCAAGTATACACTAGTGGTGGTGGATGACTTTTCAAGATTTACCTGGGTGATATTCATGTCCAGCAAGATGGATACCCAACTCAGGCTGCCTAAGTTACTCAAGAAAATCTCAAATGAAAAGGATTTATCTATTATCAAGATAAGATCTGATAAAGGTACTGAGTTTATAAATTCCATTATCACTGACTTTTGCAATAAGTCAGGTATATCCCATGAGACCTCAGCTGCAAGAACTCCTCAACAAAATGGAGTAGCTGAGAGAAGAAACAGGACATTAAAGGAGGCTGCCAGAACTATGCTTGCTGATGCACAAATTCCCAAGAGGTTTTGGGCTGAAGCCATCCATACAGCCTGTTACACACAAAATAGATCCATGCTCACCAAAACTCAAGGCAAAACCCCCTATGAGCTATGGAATGGTAGGAAGCCTCAGGTATCCTACTTTTATGTCTTTGGTTGCAAGTGTTTCATTCACAACAATGGAAAAAGTCAACTGAAAACCTTTGATAGCAAAGCTGATGAAGGAATTTTCCTTGGATATTCCAAAATCAGTAGAGCCTTCAGGGTTTATAATCATAGAACCCTTGTTGTGGAAGAAACACCACATGTTGTGTTCGATGAATCTACTCTTGAGTCCAGGAAAGATCAGGCTACCAAAGAAATCACTGAGAAAATGACTAACCTGACTATGGACAAGTCCACTGATAAGGAAGTAGATGCCTACATACCAACATGGGACAACATAGAGTGGAAAGAGTCAGAGGACTGCTCTCAGAGGTCAAACCAGCCTGAGGAAACCAACACTGATGAAAATGAGCTGAATGACCCAATCCCAGCTCCTCAGGTAACCTCTGTCGATGAAGAAGCTGGCCAAGCTGAGACAAACACTGAGCAAAATATTCAGGGGGAAGCCAGATTAGACTGTGCTGACAACTTAGAAACAACCCTGAATGATGACTCAGGACTCTTACCCTCTGCTCTATCTCTTGAATTACTTAGAATTGCACAAACTAGTGACTCAATCCCAGTTGAGAGTCTATCCCCTGAGGATAACTCCTCTGAGAGAGGACAATCCAAAAGAAACTGGTTGGTTGATCATCCAATCAATCAGATTCTAGGAGTTCCTAATCTAGGAGTCAAAACTAGAAGTTTTCATGGAGAGAATGCTCTCTTTTGTTATTTTCTTTCAGCACAGGAACCCAAGACTATTGAAGAATCCATGAAGGATCCAAACTGGATCATTGCCATGGAAGAAGAACTCAACCAATTCACAAGAAATCAGGTGTGGGAGCTTATCAAAAGACCAAAGCATGCCAACATAATTAGAACCAAATGGGTCTTCAAGAACAAGAAAGATGAGAATGATGTGATAGTCAGAAACAAAGCAAGATTGGTGGCCAAAGGATACTCTCAGGTTGAAGGATTTGATTATGATGAAACCTTTTCACAAGTAGCCAGATTAGAGGCTATCAGGCTATTTCTTGCTTATGCTGCCCATAAGAAGTTCAAGGTCTACCAAATGGATGTCAAGAGTGCTTTCCTCAAAAGGGTTCTAAATGAAGAAGTCTATGTGGAACAACCCTCTGGCTTTGAGGAAGGCAACAAAGTCTACAAGCGCAGGAAAGCTCTATATGGCCTGAAACAAGCTCCAAGAGCTTGGTATGATACCTTGTCTCAATTCCTCTTGGAGCATGGTTTCACCAAAGGGAGTGTAGACATGACACTCTTCAGAATATCACATGGAGAAGATATACTCTTGGTCCAAATATATGTAGATGATATCATATTTGGATCACAGAATGAGGATCTATGCACAAGATTCTCACATCTCATGAAAGGAAAATTTGAGATGTCCATGATGGGAGAGATGAATTTCTTCCTTGGACTGCAAGTCAGGCAGTCACCTGAAGGAATATTCATCAATCAGGCCAAATATACAAGGGAGCTGATTCAGAAATTTGGTTGCAGCTCAAGCAAAGTAGTCAGGGTACCTATGAATACAAACACAAAGCTTGAACCTGATGAAAAAGGAGAAGCAGTGGATCAGACTACCTATAGAGGAATCATAGGGTCCCTCCTATACCTTATTGCAAGCAGGCCTGACATTACTTATGCAGTAGGGATCTGTGCAAGATATTAGGCCAATCCAAAGAAAAGTCACTTGGAAGCTACAAAGAAGATTCTAAAATATCTCAAGGGTACTGTCAATATGGGACTATGGTACCCCTCTGATGATAACTTTGAATTAACAGGCTACTCTGATGCTGACTATGGAGGATGCAAAATTGATAGAAAATCAACCACTGGGACTTGCCAATTCCTTGGAAACAAGTTGATATCTTGGTTCTCAAAGAAACAGAGCTCAGTAGCAACAAGCACCACTGAAGCTGAATATATGGCTGCTGGAAGCTGCTGTGCTCAAATATTATGGATAAGGCAACAACTGACTGATTACAATATTCAGGCCAGTGAAGTGCCCATCTTTTGTGATAACAATAGTGCCATTGCTATATAACAAAACCCTGTGCTTCACACAAGATGCAAACATGTGGATATAAGGCACCACTTCATCAGAGACCATGTAGAAAAGAAGGATGTATGCCTTGTAAAGATCCATACTGACAAACAAAGGGCAGACATACTCACAAAACCCTTGGCTGAAGCAAGGTTTCATGAGTTATCAGTAGAGTTAGGTCTACTTGATCCTGAGAATGAGAAATGATCAGGCTACTAATCAAGGGGGAATCTTCTGATCATGTCCACTAATACTCCACTGATGTTCCCTGAATATCAGACTAGTACACCATCCTGATTTCAACTGGACTGAAGAAAAGTCCGCTGATTACTCCACTGAGACAACCTCTGACTGATGGTTACTTTATTGGAAACCGCACCTGCGGCGCATTTAATGCGATAGTAAGTGTGCAGTAATATCTCGGGAGATGATTTTGAGTAGTTATATCTCATGAAAAACCTCACTTTAACCGCCATCCTCTTAAATCTCAACCGTTGATCATAATCCCTTCCCCTTTCCAAATCTGGTAATAATTACAAATTACTTGGGAAGTTAAATCATTTTTTCCTCCAAATCATTGCCCCAATCTTAACCATAGATCAAAAAACTTCTTGTTCAATCTCAGCCCTCCATTTACAATATAAATAACCTCCACACTTAACCATTTTACACACGATTTCATTATTACCCAGCCTACAAGCCTTCCATACTCTCTCTTCCTCAACAGTAACCCTACCTCAACCCTTCTCCTTCAAACACCATTTCTCAGATATATGTTGATTACAAAGAACTTTCCAACAACAAAAACTTTTGGTATGAACCAATAGTTTGCTTTAACCATCCCAAAGTCCTCTCTGACCCTGACCTATTCCATATTAGAAGAGCCCTTGATCTTGTGAGAAATGCTGGGTTATATAGATTTCTTTCAAAGGGCCCAGAAAAATGCTATGACAGGCAGGTGCTAGAATTTTTTGTGGATATGGAAAAGAGTGTCACTTCAATCAGATCTGCCATCATGATGGAGAAAAGTGAGAAAATAGTAGACAAGAAGGGGAGGGAGGTCATGGAAGCTGTGATGAAAAGGCACAAGTTCACTCTGAGGCAGGAAGATCTACATGACATTTTTGGGTGGACAAACGAGGGTTTGGACCCAACAACCTACAAGCAAGGAGAGGAGGAGAAGTTCTTAAACATAATAACCAGGAAGAGGGAACAGTATGTTACCACCTTTCACAAGAAGTTGCTAAAGCCTGAGTTTGAGGTTTTAGCAGAGATTGTTGGGAAATGTGTCCTAGCAAACTAGGGAAGCATAGAACAGGTCAACAAGATCAAGTTGAGGCTGATGACAGCCATTGTGGACACCACTGATAGGGTGAAGTTCAACTGGCACCAGTTCTTCATCACAAATCTGAGGGAAGAAAGGAATAAGTTCAAGGTAGTCAAGGAGAGGATGCTAGTTGAGCACCAGTTGTGCTATGCCTCAAGGGTATCTCTTATCATTGAGGCATTCAACCTGAAATACAACTTTCCTGATACAAGGTCCTGGAATAAAGCCAAGATCCTGTTTAACTCAGAAAAACTCCTGGAGAAAATGAAGGTAGCAGCACCAGTTGGTGAAGCAAGGAAGGAGCAAGCCACTGTCCCTGAGGAGTCAGGGGAGGACAGTCCTCCTGCTAACATCAAGAAGAGGGCTTTAAAGCCCAGTGAAAAAATGAGGTCACACAAGGAAGAACAGTTGAAGAAGAAAACAAAGAGGTTGGTAAAGAAAGCATTCATTGAGATCAGGGCAGTAAGCAGCAGCTCTGAGACTCCTTCTCACTCATCAACTGAGAAGTCTACTGAGGAAGAGGATGAGGGGATGAAGTCCCCTATCCATTTACTTGCCACTACTGCCCTCAAGGGAATAGAGGAAGGGCAGGAGGAAGTGGAAGCTGATGAGGAGGAAGAATCAGAGGAGTCTGCTGAAGAAAGCTCAGAGAAGTCTGAGGATAGAGGAGGACGAGAAGCCTCAGAGGACTCTCAAAAGTCTACTGAGGTAGCCCATATCACACCCACTTTACCCACAACTGAAACCCCCCACTGAAGGCTCTCAAAAGCCTGAAAGTGAAGCAAAAACACAACCCACTGTCCCTTAGGCTAGTGAAGCTCTGCCTTCAGTAGAAGTGGCTAATGAGGAGGAGGTCCAGTATACTTACTTGGACTCTCTAAAGGAGGAGGCCTGCTATGAAATAGAGCAATTATACCCTGCCTTGACCTCCCATCCCACCCTCAAGGAGATGTTTGAGAGGGTGAGGCTACTTGTGAAGCTCAAAGATGCCCATTTATATGAGCTTTTGGAGGCAGTGAAGGGAAAAGGTGAAGGGTTCTGGAGAAGCGAAGAGAAAGAGATACTTGAGTTTGCTCAAGTAAGGAAGGTCAGTATACTGTTGCAAGAATGGGAGTTTGGAAAGCTGGTGGCCAAGAAGTTGGAGGAAGCACGTTTGTTAGAAGGGCCAAAGGAGAAGTCAACTGATGATCAGAGGAAAGATGGAGATGATCAGGGAGTCAACCCTGCTGAAGAAGGCCAGACTAAGAAAGAGGTAACCCAGGGTGGTGAAGGTCAGGCTAGTGTGGATCAGGAGATGACTCAGGCTGGTGAGTGTCAGGGCACTTAAACTCAGGAGACTCAGAAGGAGTTAGTGCCCTCCCCTGATGAAACACCAGTGGCCCAGATAAAAGGAGTGATTCAGGCTATTGTTCAGACCCCTGTGGAGCCCAAGTTAGAGGGAAAGGAGCTGGCTAGTCTGACAGATAAGATGGGAATTCTTGAAATGCTGATGGAGGAACAATCCATAGAAGCTGTTGTATTGGATGAACATCTTGATCAAGTACAGGACACCAATCTTACACTTATCACTAACCTTTCAAGCAATGTGGACAGAATGGAGATGAAACTTTCACAAGAAGTCAGGGAACTAAAGGCCAGTATAGAGCAGGAGAGACAGGCTCATACACAGGCTATTGTGGCTCTCAGGCAAGAAAATCTGGAAGAAAGAGAAAGGCTGATTCAGGCCACCATCACTGCAATGGCAGGTGGCCTGATTGAAAAGATGGATGGCTAATTAGGCAAAGGGAAGCAGCACTAAAAGCAGAGATTGAAGATCAAGTAAGACAGGCACTCTCAGTTCTCCCCACTCAGGCGGCCACCAACCTTATCATAGAAGAGAAGTTACAGCCATTCACAGACTTTGGAATCAACGCTGCCTATCATCTAAGGTCCCTGAATGAGGAAACGGAGGACTGTCTCACTCACCTGCGGGTTGTGGAGCAGGATACAGCCAAGCACTCAGTGGCTCTTGCTGAACTCTCTAGGAGAGTTAGGAAGAAGGGGGAAGAAAGTTCAGTCAGAGCACTGGGTGGTCCAACTGTGGGGAAGAAGGCTGATCCATAGAAAGTAGTGTCAGAAACTGGGCAGGAGATTGACACTTTGGTAAGAGAAGGGGAGCAGGCCACTGCTGGTGAGAAAAGAAAAGGAAAGGAAAAGAAACTGGAAGGGAAACCAAGTTATCAAAGGCCAGAGATCAAATTCTGAGGGATGAAAGGTAGAGGATTGAGCAGAGGAGTGTGAGTAGCTCTGACTCTCAGGCCACCAAGAGGAGAAGGATTATGATTGACCAAGGAGAAGAGGAAGTCAGGGAGCTTCTAGTTGAAAATCCCAATCTGATTGCATCTCTAGCACCAAGTCCACCCAAGAAGGTCCAGTCCACTGAGGATCTTTTCAGGCCACCATCACTCAGTCCCCTGGCCCAGGCAGTAAGGTCAGGGAAGTCTCTTGATGAACATAACATGGAGAAAGCTGAAGAGAAGAGGCGGCTGATGGAAAGTGGTCAACTGACAAAACCTCCACCACCAAGGAAGCCCAGAAACTCTTACTGGAGGTTGAAGGCAAAAAGAAGCTAGGCTCAGGCTAGTGAGTCCATTGCAAAATATCCTCACATAGATCCTTGGGTTCCTAAGGAGATTAATGACTCCTGGAAGGAAGCCAAGAGGGAGTTTGTATACTCCTTCTATGTTACAGGAGAGTTTGGTGGAGTGGAGGCTGATGAAGTCTTTCATCAGAAAATGGTGGAAAACTGGCTTGATATGTATCCAAGGATTCTAAATGCATGGGAGGAACACAGTGGAGGTGATTCTTTCAAAGCCCCTGGTCCAATCCTTTTCATGCCTCCTATTGATGCAAGTGGAGAAGTCAGGATGCAAGACATCCTGAATGAGTGGCTGCTGGTCTGTGATCAGCTTGGGTTAAGGGGACACAGCAAGGAGGTAATGGAGAAAAAGATGGAGCTGAAGAAAAAGGTGTTTGCCCAGTATGGACTAGAACCAGCCTTTGGAAGCCTGTGAAGACAAGTGCACTAATGAAATGAGCAGATGGAAGATTTTATGTTTTTGTTATCCTTGGTCAGGGTAGTAGCTTGATTATAGTTTGATCAATGTAAACTGTAATCAATTCCAAATTAATGAAGTTACTATTCTTCGAGCCCAAGATAATATCTCATTATCTGCTAGGCTTATGCACCTTATTATAAATTGCTTAACTAACCTGCAGGTACTCAGTCAGGGGGAACTTCTGAAATTTTAATTTTTACTAAGTAAAAGTCTTTTGATATAGGCCAACCAGGATAAGTCTTTGTTCTTATCAAAAAGGGGGAAATTGTTGGGAAATGACTTAGAAAATATTTTGATAAAATCCCAAAGACTCCCCTGATGTTTTGATGTATCTCTAAGACTCAGAAAGATAGCCCAAAATGTTAGGAGGCTATGTCAAAGCTTAGAATAAAATTTTATTTGTAACAGGCTACTTGTGATAAAATTAGCCAGATGTATACTAGACTAGCCTGATGAAGGCTTAGTAGATACACCCACTGACTGAAGTATGCACCTCAGAAGACTAAGACTAAATGGTCTGAAAGGATTCCCCTGAAGACAAGTAACCTGATGTATTAAATGCCTTCAGCATTTTATAAGGAAGCAGCCAACACATAAATGAAGTATTCAATGTAGCAAAGAGAATGTTCCAAGTCACCTGATGAAAAGACAGAGGACTTCAATGCAACCGTTAGACTGGGCTGAGGAACATTTAAGATAGGCCAATGAGAAGCTGCCACCTATGTACGGATCTGACATAAAGACTGTCCTGTCAGTACCAAGTTCAGAAGCAACCAACAACCTAGGATGACACTTTTTCCAAAGGCGGTTGCATTAATTCTAAGCAGGCATTTAATGAGCTATCAACCATTAATGCCTGGAGAGGCTGACCATCCAAAATCTGAAGAAGATTTTTGGGACGTTGGACTACAACTTTTTCACAGATTTGACAATCCAAAATATGAGAAAAATCCGGAAGAACGTTGGGTCACCAAAATAGCTTGAATTTGGAACTATCTCTCCAACGGATAGTATTTCAAATTCAAATCTATAAATACAAGAATTGAAAAAGAAGCCAAGCACAGGAAACCAACAAACTCAAATCAAAAAGCTCTAAAAGTTCGTACACTCAAGCACTCTAAATCTATGTAGTTTCCCTAGTGCTTACATTGTTTAGAATTCAATCTTGTATTAGGCTTATATTGTAATATCTTAGAAGCCTACTGAGATAACCCTATCTAACTATTGCTCTTTATTGTAAAGGGTTATCTCAACCTTAGTTGGAAACTCAAGCCCCTAAACTGAGATAGTTTCAAGACCGTGAGAAGAAGAAAGTAAGCTGAGAAGAGACAAAGTCTGAAATCTAAGAGGACTAGGACTCAGTGACAATCCTAGAGATCAAGTAAGGTTATTCTTGATCAGTGCACCTTGGCACTCTAAAACAAGGAATTCATGTGGTTAAGGAATTCTCCTGTTAAATCAGGAAAAGTGGATGTAGGAGAGTTGAACTCTGAACCACTATAAATCCCTGTGTCTCCTGTGCCTTTTGTGTGTGTTAACTACTTCAAGAGTTTTAAAATAATCCGCTGCACAAATCACTCTTTGATCAAATTTTCAGGTTACTTGTCAGGGGACCTTCAAGTCCATTGATATTTATAAGTGACCTGTGCCTTTAAGAGTCCACTGTTAAACTGAGTTTTAAAAAATCTGAACTTACCGGTGTATTCCCCCGCATACACCTGTCTTTGTCTATTTGGGACCAACAGAAAGATATCAGACACATCCTTATTGTGAGATTTATCTGGGTGTCATCGACCTTCGAGGCTATGAAATCTGAGCTAATCTGGGCCTTCATGTAGAACTCGATGACATAGGCGTCAATAGTCCGCTTGGAGTGAGAGTAGACAGAGGTGAATGTCTTCAGACCTCTTCACTCAAGAGACACAGAATCTTCAGCGCTTCATCATTATGTGTGTTGTTGAACTCTACACACATCTCTAATGTAATCTTCATCATCATCTCTGTGGGATCGATGGTAACCTTGGGTGCCATTTTCAGATAGAAAGAACAGAGTAATACAATAGAATTAGAGTTGCAGAAAGATACTTGTAGAGATTAAATTAGAAAACGTAAAAAAGAAGATGAATATATACATATATAAAGATGCGATTATGAAATGACTTGGGCAATTTTTAGAAAATGGTGTTAATTACAGATCGTGGGATCATGTAGATTAACATTCTTGCACTTTTTGATCCAAAGGCCCATAAGCTTCTGTCATTTGATATTCAAAGGTAGTGTGTGTGTCAGTACACGTGTAGCGAAATTGAAAAAGTTTTGGCTACCAAAATATGGTTTTTGAGGAAAGTAATGAGTAAATAATGTGAAAGGTTTCTCTTGACGGAGTCAAAATTAATGTGTATTGACGAGATTTTGAAGATCAATTAATCCCATATTTTACGCAATCAAGAGATTTAATATGATATTTTACAAAAAGTTATTTTTAAAAACTGGGATTAATTTCTTTTTTAAAAAAAAATTATTTTAAAACCAAAAGAGGACAAATGACTTATCTGTAAGCTGATACAACTTTTTGAATTCATCGTACCTCAGCTGCCCATCTGATTTCATCTCAGTTGGTTCTGTTTGGGGACATACTAAGCTGATCTTCTTTATTCATACCTGATTCAAGTTATGATAACAAGGAATAGAAAATAAAAACAATAAAAACAAGTTCATACCAGACCAACTGATGTTGTAATCAGCAGGTTACCTCTTTACATGTTCCCCTTGACTGAATATTAGCTGATTTGTTCCTTATCTGATTTTTGTTTTACATTGCCTCTGCATCTATCATTCCTAACTTACCCATTAACTCTATGAATCTTGCTTCAGCTAATGGCTTTGTAAGAATATTAGCTCTCTGTTTGTTTGTATGGATCTTTTTTATCCGAATATCTTTCTTTTTTATCATGGTCTCTCAAGAAATGGTGTATGATGTCAACATGTTTGCACTTGGTGTGGAGGATAGAATTTTGAGTAATGGAAATTACACTTGTGCTATCACAAAAGATAGGAATTTCATTTTTTACCACATGGTAGTCCCACATATGTTGTCTGATCTAGAGCAGCTGAGAAAAACAACTACCAGTTGCCATATACTATGCCTCTGTTGTGAAAGTAGCTACAGAGGTCTATTTTTTTTAAAAACCAATATATCAACATACTTTCCAAAAACTGACTGGTGCCTAAAGTTGATTTCTTATCAATCTTGCATCCTCCATAGTCAGAGTTTAAATACCCACTATGCTGAAAATTATCATTAGTTGGGTACCAGAAGCCTAGATTGGAAGTACCTTTCAAACGTTTCACAATCTTCTTAGCTGCTCCAGATGAGATTTCTTATGATTAGACTGAAATCTTGCACACACACTCACTACAAAGCTTATATCAGGCCTGCTGGCAGTAAGATACGGAAGAGAACCTATGTGTCCCTTGTATAAGGTCTGATCTATTTTCTCACCAGCTTCATCTACATCCATACTGAAATTTGTCATCATTGGAATCTTTACTTCATAGCTGCTGCTGATTCCAAATTTTTCTATATTGTACTTGGCATATTTAGACTGGCAAATGAATGTTCCTTGAGGTAGCTGATTCACTTGAAGTCCAAGGAAGTATGTCATCTCCCCCATCATTAACATTTCAAACTAACTGGTCATAAGCTTGTTGATGTTTTTACACATCATCTGATTGGGGGATCCGAAGATGATATCTTCTACATATATCTGAACTAGCTAGATATCATTTCTTTCTCCTTTTCTAAACAAGGTCTTTTCTATCTTTCCTTTAATGAATCCACTGTTCAACAGGAACTGTGCTAGAGTGTCATACCATGCTCTAGGGGCATGCTTCAACCTATAAAGTGCTTTTTGTAACCTATATACCTTATTACCTATTTCAAATCCTGGTGGTTGTTCCACATATACTTCTTCCTACTATCATTGCTTTGTACTTTGACTCATTGTTAGTGGCCACAAATTAGAACCTGATAGAGGAGGTGAATACTCGTCTATCTGAAGTGATTAAAAGTACTCCCGCACCAGCAGCGGTGTTAGTTGTCGAGTCATCGATGTACAGGTGCCAGGGATAAACACATCCCTCGTCGGATCATAAGGGTAACTTAGCTCAATGATGAAATAAGCTAGAACTTGCCCTTTAATCGTTGTTCAAGGTGCGTATGTTATCCCATATTGGCTTATCTCGAATGACCACTTTATCAAGCGTCCCACAGTATCTGGTCTATGCAGGATTTACCTAAGGAGAAGGTTGTAAGGACTTCAACATGGTGGTCAAAAAAGTATGGCCTGAGTTTCATGAGGCTCATTACAAAGGCATATGCTAGCTTCTCCGTCAGGGCATACCGGGTTTCTGGATCATGGAGGTCTTTGTTGACGTAATATATAGGTAAGTGGAATTTTCTTTCTACACGAACTAACACCGAGCTGATGGCTACTTCAGAGGCGGCCAATATAAGTACAGTTTTTCTCCAGGGACTGGTTTGGACAAGATTTGAGGGTTGCTCAAATATTAGTTGATATGTTCAAAAGATCTTTGACATGCATCGGTCCACTGGAAGTCGTCCTTCTTTTTATTTTGATGGCTTCAAAGAATGGCATGTTTTTATCTCCTGGTCGGGTTATGAATATGTCCAATGACATGAGGCATCCAATCAAGCATTGGACCTTTTTACCGAGTCTGGTGGGGTCATCTCCATTATACATTTCACCTTATAGGGATTGGCCTTCATTCTACATTGTCTCACCAGGTGTTCCAAGAATTTTTTTGAGTGTACTCCGAAGCTACTTTTCTTGGGATTTAACTTCATGTGCCAGGTGCTCCATGTGGTCTTCTTTGTTTATGCTTTTCACGATGATCGACGTAAATTTTCATAGTATGTCATATATGTTGATCGAACATTTTGGTAACCAACCTCTGATAGGTAGCCCCGCTGTTGATTAGACTGAATGACATTCGCATCTAGCAGTACATGTTCTTGTTGGTGTAGAACGTTGTGTGCTCCTGGTCATCTGGATGCATGGCAATTTGATGATATCTTACGAAGGTGTCCATAAAGGTCATGAGCTCATGTCCTGTAGTATTATCCACCAATTGGTCAATGTGGGGGAGTGGGAGGTTGTCTTTAGGGCATGATGCATTCAAGTACGTAAGTTCCATACACATCCATCATGAACCATTAGGCTTGCGGACCAGCACAATGTTCGCAACCCATTGTGGACACAGAGCCTCATGTATCAACTTGTTGTCCAACAGCTTCTTAACCACAACTGTAAGTGCTTCATACTTCTCTAGGCCATATTTTTTCATTTTTGGCACACAGGCTTCTTCCTTGGGTCGATGTTAAGGCGATAGCATACATGTTCCAAGTCTTGCTTGTTGGGGTCTACCTTAATATCTCTTAGTTCTTCGACAGAGGTTGCCCTCTGTTTCTTATTCTTCCACCAAGGATCGTGGACTTGTCCTTCCATGTCTATCTCCTCTTCGTCTTGTTTGGGTTCATATTCAATATGGGGCTCTAGGTCATCAAGATCATCAGTTGTTTTCGCAGCAACATGTGTTGGACTGTACTTTGACGTATCTGGTGCAGGCCATGGATTTGTTCCAAGTTCTATGTCTACCTCCATGTTACGGGAATTTGGTGGGTCCAACTACATCTCTTGACCTACATCTTCTTCCTGTTGGGGGTCGACCTCCATTAGTTTAGCTTCTGTTGGCATTATGTCTAGTACGTTGGGCTCTTCTATTGGATGCTAGATCCTTCTTCGTATACTAGTACCTGAGTGATGGGCTTCTTAATCATCAACAGACACTCCCTTGCTTTCTTTTGGTTTCCCTTCACAGTTCCTGCACCTTTAGGCGTTGGAAATTTACACAGTAATAGTACGTGGAATATGCAGCTTTAAATTCAGAAATGAAAGATCAGCCGAGGAACCCATTTTAAGAGGATTGTTGATCTACAATTAAGAAATCTATTAATCTAGTCAAACTCTTTTCCGGGTCCTCGACCGATACAAGTTCAACAAAGAACCTAATTATGTCTAAAGGGATGGTTACAGCTTCCCCAAACCCCTATTCTATGATTACAGTCCTCTATGTACGACTCGTAGTCCCCTAGCTGGTCTAGTGTACTCTTGAAGAGTATATTCGTGTAATGTGTCTACTTGCAATCGATGGACTCTCGTGTTCAAGATGTTGGCACTGATGATCAACGAATCATTGTGGGGTGTGAGGATTCTCTCTAGATCCGCTGGAGAAAATGTTAGCTTTACGGTTGGCTTTGCTGATGCCTTTGACCCTGACCCCATCTTTCGGACTTGATTAATGGTTCTAATCTCTGCGTTCTTCTGCCTTTTTTAGGGAGGTGTTCTTCCATCTGACACCCTTTCTGCAGGTCCCATTTCCTCAAGCACTAGCATTTCTCTCTTTTGCTCTGGATGTGTAGGGGGAGTTGGTGGAGCCCTTTGAGTTTGTCTACTCGGCTTGTGGTTCTCATCATCATCGACTTTATCCTCATACTCTTCTAAATTTGTGGGTCTCTGTATTTTTCTTGGAGCCAATTTTACAAACTCAGTCAACTTCCCATCTTCTTAGAATTTCCACAACTGTTTTAATAGATACCGACATTCACTAGTAAAGTGGCCAATACTCTCATGGTAGGCTCAGTACTTGTTCGGGTTTAATTTGCTTCTATCCTGCTGGATCCTTCGAGATGCTGAAAGCATATACCTGTCCTTCACAGCTATGTACACTTGCTCAATTGACACTATTAGCACTTGGTTCAATTTCTCTTTATATTCAGCTCCATTGACGAATGACTTCAGATTCTTTGGAGCTTTGTATCCTCCACCAACTTTCTCTTCATTTTTCTTTCCATTTGTTTCACTACCCAATTCTCTCTGGAGTGCTTCATGCATGGCCACGTATCACTAGTACATATTTGGGCTTGGAGGAGCCCTTATTTTTTCACTCAGAGAAGTTGTATAAGGAGTCTCCAAGCGACAACTCTCTAAGTTCAGAGAGTTGTTATAGAAATGCTCTCCGAAAGAGCACTTCGAGAGCGTTTATAAGCGTTTTCACTTAGAAATTGTTTCAAAACCGCTCTCTAAAAGCATTTTTTTTAAAATTTTAATTTATTCACTTAGTTCAAAATAAATTGTTATTTTTTTCGCGTGTTTCACATCCCCCTTTCTCGTGCACATGGAGGTTCTTATACGGGACATCCGAGTATAGGAGTGATCTTACACATTGTGTTAAATCGATTGAGCTAGATGACTTGTGTTGGTCCCAATGGCAGGTTTTAGGGAAGAAACACTAAGTCAGGTCTAGAAGGGGGGGGGGGGTTGAATAGACTTGATAGGTTTCAAAAACCTTTTTCCGGATTAAGCTTATTTTAAAAACAACAGACTACTTGATAGTTTGGTTTTGAAAATGTGCGCTGTGTGTTTGAGTGCGGAAGCGTTTTAATGAAAATCCTTGATAGTGATTAGTGCATAGATGAAGAACAAGAAATAAAGAACACGAGACACAAGAGATTTATAGTGGTTCGGACAAAAGGTCCTACTCCACTCTCCACAATCCAACTGGAATTGTGGGGCTCTCCACTAACTTCTCTCTCTTACTCACTCACAAACTTTGAGAGTACTACTCTCTTACAAATGTCTATGCTTAAACGCAGACGACTTCTAACAGCTTCTACAAAGCTTACAAAAGATTGAAATGAAAGAATAGGTTGAGTGCGAGTGAAGATTTTGATAGAATTTTGGCAAGCTTGAAATGCATGTAAATCGATGCTTGAAATCTCCACTGGCACTCTTATTTATAGGTCCAAATAACTAGTCGTTGGGATTGACTAGAGATTCGAGATTCTATAATCTTGGAATCAATCAATCATAAGGATTAATTGAATTTCCTTCCTGATTCCCGGAAGTCTTCGCAATCTTCAATCAGTCAAGTTTGTCCCCTTGATTGATTGATCTTCTATTCTGGGAATTCTCTCTTTGTCGCAAGTCAACCCTTAATTTGATTCCGAAGAATTTGGGCTGGGCACAAGACTCCAGCTGATCTGTCTCCTCAACTGGTTTATCGGTCTGCTGATACTTGACCTCAGCTGATGTGCTGGTCTGCTGATGTGCACCTCAGCTGATATTCTAGACCTCGTCTGGGATCTTGATCCTTAGTCCTAGTCTTGTCTGCGACGTGCTCAGCTGATCTTCTGACATCAGTTGATCTTCTGTCATCAGCTGATCTTCTGACATCAGCTGATCTGAATCTTCTGATGTTCTACTCCAGATACTCCAATGTCAGCTGCTCAGGTCTTCTGTCTTCTAGAACATGCTAAGTCTTCAAAGCCTTAGTTGGTCTTCTTCTCTATGATAGCTTTGGATCTTCTAGGCAGCAAGGTTGATTCCCCCTTACTAAAACCTATCTAATCCTAACACTACAAGAAAAATAATGTTTTACAACACCAGAAAGACATCGGGTTTGCTAAAAATTGTTGTCTAAAGTTAAAAATATGTTGCGTAAAGTATAACCGTTATCTTTTATTGATGGAATATTATGTTAGACAACAGTTTTGGTGAACCGTTGTGTAATCTCAAAAAGTGGCGTTGTAAAAAGGTACTTTACTACAACGGTTTTTGACCTGTTGTGTATTTGTGTTTTTAAGAAAAATTATTGAAAGACAACGGTTTGATAACCGTTGTCTATACTACAAAGGCGGCGTTGTTAAAGAGTATGTTACTACAACGGTTTTTGAACCGTTGTATATTCGTGTTGTATATCTTTGTTTTCAAGAAAAATTACTGAAAGACAACAGTAATCAAACCATTGTCTATTCGCAAAATACGACGTTGTAAAAAAGTATGTTATTACGACAGTTTTTGAACCTTTGTATATATGCATTGTATATCAATGTTTTTTAGGAATAAATTACTGAAAGACAACGAGTATGCAGCCGTTGTATATCACTATAAAAGCGGCATTGTAAAATGTTTTATATTTTCATCAAATGGTGTTGTATAAAACTATGTACTATAATATATGGTGTATGACCGTTGTAGTAACATATATTACTTAATGATTTTTATAATTGAGGGTTAATTCTATAAAAATACATCACCTTTTACTCAACTTTCAATTTAATCCCGGGTTTTACGATTATAATTAAAAAGCACAACTTTTTTAAAAAATTCAATCCGATACATACTTTTCATCTCCGACCGGAAATTGATGATGTATCTCACCGGAATGAGTAAAAGTTTGTCATGCTGGCATGCATGCATAAAATTTAGAAATTAAAACCTCCAGTATTGAGATTTTTCAGAATTTGGTATGATTTTGGGCAATTTTTCTAGGGTATTTGAGTGTTTTTTCAAGTGTTTTTTTGAATCTAATAGTGAACGTTACAAACAGATAAGAACATTTTTCCCTTTTACAGCCAGAAAATATTTATAAATAAAAATTATTGTTATTTTATATATATGAATATGATATATGGTGTGCAAATTAAAAAAATAAAATACAATTAAATGTGTGTACGTCAATGTGGTAAACTTTCATGCACTCCAATGAGAAACATTATCGGTCGTCGATCGAAAATAAAAAAATATATATCGAATTGAAATTTCTTAAAAGGTCGGGCTTTTTAATAATAATCGTGAAGCTCAGGATTAGATTGAAAATTGAGTAAAAGGTGGTGCATTTTTATAAAATTAACCCTATAATTAACATTTTTTACTAATTAAAACTAGCAATTTATATTATTTTGAAATGACACTTTTATAATTTAGAAATAGAATAACAAAAAAAGAAATTTAACACAATTCAATTACATTTTCTTATTATTTTAAAAAAAATTATTTTCATGCAAATTTCTATAATTTTATACTATATTTTGAATTATTTAGGCACCTACTAATTATTAGTGTGATTTAAACTATTTAATATTTTAAATTAAAATGATAATTTGCATCAATCTTTTGAACTAATAGAATTATTGGAATTAATGTTTATAATGATTTGAATTAATATTTAGAAATACATAATTACATATATATATATGATAATTTTATTAAAATTAAATATACAAGTATTACATAATTAAAATATATAATATTAGATTAGTATAATTACACAATATAATAATAATAAAATAAATATATAACACTTAGTTAAAATGAAAAGTATATATTGTATATATATATATATATATATATAT